>JAPFFP010038457.1:0-15135 GCA_026153255.1 Solanum medicagineum | reverse complement strand
AGATGGTGAATTACTAGAGAACCTTGAAAATGTCAAATTGGTGCTCACCTTCTGTGACATTAATGCTCTATTTATCAGGGTATAAATCCCCAATATTATATATTTGAATATTGTTTTACACCATGTAAAGGCATCACTAAATTATTATTCTTTTCCAAATAAGGGATTTCGTTCTTTCCACACTCCGATTAGTAGTTTGCTAATCAGTCCACCATTTGAAAAGGCTAAGGATCTCCAACTATGGTACAAATACATCTTATTACCTTCCACTTAATAATAGCCTTCACATATGCAATTTATCTGTTAATTTTATTTTTTTTCCCATTTGAATTACAGGCATGATGGGATGAAGGCCGCAAATATCGACATAAGTTTAATGCCAAGAAAAGTAATATGAACTGCTCGGGAAGTGAGAATTGGAGATATTTTAAACGATTCGCTTGCAAATGTGAAGGTACATTCCCTTCCTAATATATCAATGAGTAGTAATTTTATTTATTTTAACATGCAACAAATTGGTTGTGCTAATTTATGTATAGGACATGTACTATAATATTAACGCTACAGTATCCGGTGTTGACATTAATCATGAGCCATGGTATGATGCCTGCAAGAAATGCTATAGGCGAGTGAATATTGTAAAGAGTAGTGCAAGTTGTGGCTATTGCAGGAGTGAAGATATTGATTATGAGGAGAGGTGAAATACATAAAGAATTGACAAAAAGTTTACTTAGCACAACAAACAAATAAAGTTGATGATTAAATTTTCAAATTTATTTTAGGTATAGGCTAATTATTGATGTCACTGCTGAGGAACAATATGTAAGTATTACATTGTTTAATGCGGCCGAATACTTTTTTGGTTATGATGTAAAAGAGTATGTTCAATCGACGTGTAAAAGTTAAATCAATTAGTACATTAAAGAACAACCAATCTAAACAACTTAGCCCCATTCTTAGTGAACATTTATGCTAATATATGTTGGTTATTTTATCCCACAGAAAGAATCTGCGTACTACCACAAGATGGTATTGAGTAAGGACAAAGAATTTAGTATCCTTGTGAAGACTATCATCATTTTCCAAAGGCAGATTCAAATATAACTTTGATAGTTGTGGAAATACATGAGGTTCAAAATAAAGATGCAGCTGATAAAAGTGAGGTTACAATCCCCATTAAAAAACAAAGAACCCAGAGGACAAAGAATGTAAAAGCAAAAAGTGGGAAGCAACATCATTTTGAAGACGTGAAAGTGATAGCTACAGAAACAATTAGCAACATCGGTGACATTCAAACTCCGAGAATAACACAAATAACAAAGAGGGCAAAGAAACTCAAAGATGCCATTACAAAGGAACATCTGGTTCTTGATAAAACGAGTAAGATAGTTGCAGAAAGACATGATGTTGCAAAACAAAATAGCTCAGATGATAGTGACGATGAGACCCCGATAATTAAGCTATGAAGCAGAAGGACTAGGAAGGTCAAACCCAAGAGTGCAGAGCAACCACCAATGATTTTCAAAAAGATCAAAGTGGAAAAAAGATTAATAGAAAGTTGATTGAATAATTCGCTACAGTCAACTACCTTTACTATCTTCCTAATATAATATTAAATTAATAAGTTGTTTACTATTCTTATTTAGCAACTTCAACTACCAGTACTTTTATTATTAACTTTCTTTCTCATGCGTTAATGAATTTTGATTTAGTATTTTCATACAAAATCAACATGTTCACATTGTTTTTACAAACATACCAACTATACTCTTTTGTGGAAATATAGACTTCATACAATTTAAGAACGTAGCAATGCATCCTACACTATAGGTATTTGTTAATTCTATGTGCAAACATTAACACTATATTACTGTACGTATTCATTACCTGTATATGAAACAAACAACATTAAAGAAAGTAACAATCTATGTTCATCATTTCACTATGTTATAGATCATGGAAAATTGCCTATACACATTGGGAGTAGAGAAGCCAAGTCAACTATCTTAATTTGACTCCACAATTCAACAAATGATGACCAATCAATATAAAGGTATATCACATAGATTGACAACTTATTATTCATCATAACGAAATTTAACAGTTGTGCACAAATAATATTGCAGGTGATAAAAGAATAGGAATTGTTTCTAGCAGTAAAAATGACCACCATGACATCCATCCAAGACATGATGTAATCCATACAGGCAACAACTGATATATTCATATAAATTAAATCTACATATCTGATTATTGGAGGGTCAACATACTGACATGCATATTTAAGTATTACATATTTTATCTAAATATATTACTTTTTGTTTCTAAGAGGAAATTGAATTGCGTAGCGCATTGCGAAGCGTCAATAAATATATAGCAGCAAGCCAAACAATAGCAGATCTACAAGGTGAACAATCACGTTTGAAGAAGCACCCTGAAATAAATTGGCTTTTTAGAGCATTATCTGAAGAGTCGGAAGATAGAGGTAAACTAAAGAAGAAACTATTTACATGCTACATAACTTTTACATTCATTGCTTATTGGATATTAGTGATTTAACATACCTATATATATATATATATATATATATATATAGGAACTATTGCTTACAACTTAGCAGTATCACATCTGCATGAGTTAAAAATAGTCCCCAAATGCATTTATTGTGATGCCAAAAGATTTGACCATGAGCCTCCAACATTTTTCTATGCAAATGGATATGTCAAATTGGCAAATGTTGAGCCTCCAAAAGAACTTCATGAAATGTTTGTGGCTGATACAGATGACGCCATAGAGTTCAGAAAAAATGTTTGGGCATATAATAGCATCGTCGCTTTTACATCTTTTGCTGTAAATCTTGATAAGGAAATAGCATCTGCAAGGAAAGGAGTATACACATTCAGGGAACAAGGACAAATATATCACGATCTACCATCATTGCTACCACGTAATAACAATCCATGCTATTTTCAACTATATTTCTTTGATACAGATAATGAGTTAGCCAACAGGATATCAAAAGTGAAAGAAGGACTTTTGTCAGACAAAATTGCAAGGAACATTAAACAAATAATGGAGGGAAATCCATATGCACAAATCTTTCGCCAATTGAATGATCATTTCAGTTCCCACAATTTCCAACTTCGAATTTCAGCAAATGTATCCTTGGATCAACGATTGTACAACACCCCGTCAGTAGATCAAGTGGAAGCAATTTGGATAGATGGAAACAATCCTAATACCCCTTTTGAGCGAGATATTATTGTTCATGAACATTCGGGATACAAGCATCGAGTCAAGCATTAGTATGGTTGTTATGACCCCCTACAATATCCTTTGATCTTTCCAAGAGGGGAAGGTGGATGGCATCAAGGAATAGAAAAATAAAATAAAAGATATCATCATACAAGAAACAGCCAGGTCACAAGTAGCACCAATAGTATTCCAACATTTACATCAGCAGATGCAATATTTGCCAATGAGGACCGAGGTAACATCTACTACAATAATTATCAATACCTAAACTTGTCACCCATATTGTATCCTATTGAATTACTTTGAATTGTTTGCTACTATATACTATTTAACACTTATTAAATGCGTTAAGCTTTAGCTAATAAAATGTCAACATGATATTTTTGTAGGGTTAATGTTCACACTGTACCATAACCTTGATTGCTAATTATGAAAGTGTGTCATTGGTTAGTTCCTATATTAATTTTTTTAGTTAGATTAATGATTTAGCATTTTATTACCCTGTATCCAAATATGACTCCTAATAGTCTTAATACTTTAGCACTCTTGAGACATCTTATTCATATCCATCCTGATTAATCTTTTATATTAAAAACCAATGTAGAGAAAAGTCAATACTAATACATAAATCCTATATATACCATAGTAAAAAAAATGAACAACAGAAAATAGGACATACTTTTATCAAATTTATAGACAATATGACATATTTAAAATATATAATATGATATCTAATACTTATAGATGTCCGTCGCGAGTCAAAAGGAGTTGTCTCTTGCAGAGAGTGCTACTGTTATAAGCTGCAAGTACGAGAAGCAGAGACGTCAGTATTGCTGCTATCCGGAAGATTACTAGAACAATCTGTGGTTGATATGCACATAAAATTTAAAATAACAAGGCTGGAATATTTCAGAAAAGAACAATCCAACTTTAGAAGAGAGGTTTATCAAGGTATCATTGATAGTGTCATGGCAGGAGAATACAAGGGAGATCGAATTGGTCAAAGAATTCTACTTCCATCATCTTTTATTGGGGGCCCACGAGATATGCAAAGACGGTATATGGACGCAATGGCTTTGGTTCAGCATTTTGGAAGACCCAATCTTTTCATAACAATAACATACAACCCTGATTGGGTTGATATCTAACGAGAACTAAGCCCCGACCAAACTACTCAAGACATACTTGACTTGGTCAAAAGAGTATTCCGAGCAAAATTGCAAGATCTTAAATATCAAGTTTTCAAGAAAGAAATATTTGAAATTGTGACTTCTCATGTATTTGTGGTAGACTTTCAAAAACGAGGACTACCACACATACATCTTTTGCTCATACTAAAGGAGACTCACAAGATTAAATCAGCAGACCAGTATGATAAGTTTATTTCCGCAGAGATTCCTGACAAATCAAAATATCCCCTCTTGCATGAATTAATAGTCAAGCATATGATGCATGGTCCATGTGGAAGTAAGAGGACAACAAATCCGTGCATACAAAATGGCCAATACAAATATCATTATCCCCAGCCTTACAGCAACAAGTCAATTCAAGCAAAGGGTGGATATCCCATTTACAAAAGTAGAAGGGACGGAAGGATCGAGAGTTTGCGGAATGAATAATGATAACCAATGGCTGGTACCTTACAACCCTTATTTGCTTACAAGATACGATTTTCACATCAATGTCGAGGTTTGTTCTGGAGTGAAAGCAATAAAGTATCTCTATAAGTGTATATAGGGGCCATGATAGGTGTGTTGTTTATATTGAGTCTGATAATGGTGCAAAAATTATTGATGAGATACAAACTTTTCAAGATGCACGGTGGGTATCACCTCCTGAAGCACTATGGAGAATTTATGAACTCAATATGAGCGAAATGCAACCTCCAGTCATCAACCGTCAAGTATATCTCCCTGGAAAACACTAAGGTACGCATATATCTATGGAACAAAAGCACAATTTATTTCAAGAATATTACAAAACTCAAAATAATATGGATACTAACTCTATAACAATTTATAGTATTTTATTAGAAGAAGCAAAACTTGCAAAATGTCATCGCTTGGGATGGTGTCAAGCAAACAATGTTGAGTGAGTATTTTAAAATGTGCGCCAACGACGCCAAAGCAAGTACATATCATTATAGAGAATTTCCTGAGCATTATGTTTGGAATCCATAGGGGAAAACTTGGACAAAAAGAAAAACCCCATTGCAACCGATAAGGCATATTTACTAAGCTCAGCCTTCATATACAACTTCAACATTTAAACTAAAAACTTAGCAACTCTTAAATTTTATAGCTAATCCTACTGAAGGGGAACAGTATTATGAATGGCTCTTACTAAATCATATAAGAGGACCAATGTCATTTGAGGACTTGCTCACTTTTAATGGAAGGCAATGTGAGACCTTTAAAGAAGCTGCCAAAGAAAGAGGGTTAAACTAGAGTCGGACAACAGCATATCAGAATGTTTAGCTGAGGTTGTCCATTTCAAAATGCCACCATCTCTCTGAAGTTTGTTTGCAACAATTCTGGTTCACTGTAATCCAACTGATGTTAGAGAACTATGGGGTACTTATTTTGAGGATATGTCTGATGACTTTAGAAGAATGCATGGCAACTCACCCAATGTCATACTCTAATGTGCACTAAAGAGTGTTAATTATTTTTAGGAAAGTATGGGCAAAAACATAAGCATATATGATCTTCCTGACCTCGATAACTCCTTTTATGATGTTGAGACATCAGAATGTATAAAAATAAATGAAAAAAGGTCTGTGCAAGTACTTATTGAAGATTTTGACGCACAGGAAAAAGTAAATCCAGAACAAGAGCAGGCTTTTGAAAAAATATTGCAAGTAACCAATTGTGGTAGAGAAGGGATATTCTTTGTTGATGGACCCGGTGGAACTAGAAAAACATACCTATATTGTGCATTGCTGGCCAATATCAGATCAAGAGGTATGAAAGCCTTGGCAACGGCTACAAGTGGTGTCGCAACTTCAATTTTACCTGGAGTCCGTACAACTCACTCGAGGTTTGAGATCCCCTTGCAAAAAAATGACTCAACTATGACAGACATGCCACAACAAAGTGGCGCTGCCAAATTGATGAAAAAAGCAAAACTCATTATATGGGATGAATCACCGATGGCCAAGCGACAAACAATAGAAACAGTCGATAGGAGCTTCAGAGATATCATGGATGTCGATAAACCATTTGGAGGAAAAGTCATGGTGTTTGGAGGAGATTTCTGACAGGCCTTACCGGTCGTTTCTAAATCAACAAGATTAGAAACTGATAATGCCAACTTGGTGAAATCATATCTCTGGCTTTTCATGGACAAGATCCAATTAACAAGAAATATGAGAGCAAGAGCTAATCCAACATTTAATGACTTCTTACTCAGTGTGGGTAATGGAGAAGAACCAACAATAAGAGACAATTTAATTATCCTTCCGGAACAATTGATTGATAAGCATTGTAGTGATGGAATACCTCAAGAATGCTTAATAAAACAGATGTTTCCAAACCTACATGAAAATGCTAGGAATGCAAAATATGTAACAGAATGGGCAATTCTAGCAAGTAGAAATGAGCATGTGGATAAGTTAAATCACAAGCTAATAACCAATTTGTAAGTTTTGACTCAGCAGAAGATGATACCAACAACTACTACCAAGAAGAATATCTCAATACACTAACGCCAAATGGACTCCCGCCACACAGGTATTACATGAATACAATATGCATTACTATTGAAAAAATATACTTACAAATAACAATACAACTACACTTAAACACACTTTTTTAAATGCAAGTTAGTATTAAAGGAGAATGCACCCATCATGTTGCTAAGGAATTTAGATCCTTCAAATAGCTTATGTAATGGCACAAGAATGCTATGTAAAGGCTTTAACTAGAATGTCATCCATGCTGAAATTACGAGTGGACATTGTGCAACTAAGCATGTCTGTCTTCCATGAATTCAATTGTCACCACCTGAAAATGAAGGTATCCATTCAAATTTATTCGGAAGCAATTTTCAGTGTGCCTTCGCTTTGCAATGACCATAAATAAAGCACAAGGACAAACAATTCCCACTGTTGGCTTGTACTTGCCCCAAAATATTTTCTCACATGATCAATTGTACGTTGCACTATTGAGAGGCATATAGATGTCCACAACCAAAGTTTTGGTTCTAACAGAGCAACCAAACCATCAAAGTGGTACATACACGAAGAACATCGTCTATATAGAAGTTTTATGTATGTGACCTACATATAACATTTTTCTCTAACATAATAAAAAAAATGATCTCCTTACACATTTTTCTACAATACTAACAATATTAGATGATTTAAATTACAGGTTAGGATGGTATTCACTTACCTACATGGGACAATCAACTAATCACCACCTCAACAACGTTCTTCAAATTGCCATACCGGTTTGTTCAGTTATTATATAAATTATTTGTAAGGCATAAATTTTATTAATAGGATGGGTGTATTTTCGTTCAGTTAATAGGTAAAATGAAAATTCTATTTAAGTTTTTCCCCTCAAATTATGTACATGATTAAAGAACAAAAGTGAATAAAACAAATATGTGTCAGATATTAATCATTCAACTTTTAAAGCATATGTATATGACATTAAAACAACTCAAACTACTTAACACGTAACATACGTGCAATGCATGTGTCCAAAACTAGTCATAATGAAGTATTCGGGTAGGTAGCCTATCACTCAAGAATGTGGCTTGTTGACAAGCAAAGGACCAAAATATTGGAGGCATGGAGGCTCGGTGTAAAATGGTTTTTGTTGTTTCAATGATATGTTGATGTCTACGTTCAGCCATAGCTACTCGTTGTGGTGTGTAGTGTAACAGCCCGGACCCCACATGTGTATATATTGTCCGCTTTGCCAGCCATGGGTCGCCCATGCACCAGCGCACGGTTTTGTTTCTCCCAGGTTTCCCGGGGAAAAGGCCTATGCACAAGTAAGTTCCAAGCCCCTTCAAATAGCCCAGTAACTCCATCTCTATACCCTTGATCAAGTTCGTAAAGAAAGAACACTGTTGAAACTTGTGGTATATAATAAGGCAGAACTATTATGGTAATGAGTAAAATGGAATTTATGTCGCACACTAAAAAAGGAAAGTGTGCGACAAAAATTGGGCTAGAGGGATCGGAGTAATCATTTATCTTTTGAAATTCATCTAGGAGAGTTCCCAACTATTCAAATGCATTATGCTGCAACAACACAACTAGCATATTTTACTATTTCGACAGAAGATTGAAGATAAAAGTCCCACGGCTGACAAAAGATTCATGCAATGCACACAGAGATAGCAGGAAAACATTATGAAACAGGAGAAAAAGAGTTCTTACAATAGTGTCTTCTCCACTCGATCCACTGCTTGACTCATTGCATGAACAATTATTTTCTTTACCTGATGTGACACAAAACGATTATACTTCCATAAACAATCAAGACCACTTCTTATCCATTCCCCCTCCCCAAACCACCACGCACACATAAAAAAGAAGAAAAAAGCAGAAACGAAGGTATTAGGAGACATACCCCCAGCTTGTCTTCTCTAGCAACATGATTTCTGGGAAGCTTGCGAAGCTCCTCAGTCAAACGAATGCACTCGTTCACATTTTCAGGAGAAATAAAATCAACAGCGACATTGATACAAGACTGTAAAAGACGAACACACCAGAAGTCACCGAGTTGAGCTTTTAGAAGTACTAGATTTATGGTTTACTAAGCTAAGATCCTACGATTGTAAATCATATCAACGCTTCATGTCAAGCTAGAATCTTGATTTTTTCCTCCATCCTTACGACTGATTAAAAGTATTTCTGACAACAAAGAGAAACATGATAACTTAAAGATGTTTCTTTAAAGGAAAGTGAGACAAACAAGTTGAAAAGGAGGCAGTATTAAAGAGTACGGCAGAGATCTAAAGCACACATTACTGGAAAAGAAAAGAGAAGATGATGGTTCTATGTGCTATTGGACTTTTCTGGTACTACCAAAAGTTTCTATAAAAAAGGACGATAGGATGACATCGGATAACGAGATGAACTAACTGCATACCTCTAAATTTCTAACTTGATAAGGACATCCAGCAGGAACGAAAACAGCTTCACCTAATTTTTGAAGAAAAGTCCATGGTTCAATGCCTGCAAAAGGAAACGAAAGTACAGTAAACACAAGACGCGTTTTATGGTCAGTGCTCAAGGAAATGGCAACGAATAAGAGAATAAGATGACCATATTCTTTCTTTAGCCTCCACTTATGCTCAGTGCTCAAGTAGAAAGTTTCATCAAAAATGGGATGAACAACCTGTAATAGGAAAAATATTGGAGTTTAATCAATATATTCTTTATTTGATCAATAAGGATATCAGGTGAAACATATTCGAGTTTAATGCAGAGATGTAATTTGTGAACCATAAAAGATAAAAAACCATATTAAACATCTATCAACTGAGCTGAAGCACTATAAAATTACTTTAGAAACTTCAAGAAAGTTGCCCGTTTATCTTTACCTGCGTTAACGGTGAGCCATATATGTCCCTAAATTCCCTGAAGTGCTTCCTGAGAAATTCGTCCAATTTAGGAACATCTTGCCTCCTAAAAACATCCCATAGAGCACTGCCAGTTGCTTCTTCAAATCCTGGAGGCTTATCCGGCCATAAAAGAGAACTACTATCATGTTTCTGATTCTCCTGAGAAATGTTCATTCCTTTCGGAACCACTGCTTGAGTGTGCATCAAAACGTGGACCTAGAACATTTACAGTTTAAAAGAAAAATAAGACCTTGAGCATTCGCATTTTTCGTAAGTTTCTCAATGTTTCTTCATTTGAAATGCCCCAAGACAATTAGAGTGCATATTAATATTTTTGAGTACCAGCAGCATGTTACACTACATAAGGAGCCAAACATACCGTATCAGTCACAGCATAGTGTAGTTTGGTGACTGAGTCTCCACGTCCAAGCTCCTTAGGAAAACCGTAAGCAATGTATGCCTTAGGCCCCAAAACTGGCTTCGCACAGTTATCAGGAAGTCTTACGGCAAGATTGAGATAGCCATATTGAGGATGTGTATATTCTTTAAAAGGTAAACAACACGAAAATTCAGCACCATGACGTGGCAGCCGCTCATCAAATAGACCAAATGGTGGCAACTGTAAAAGTTGAGGCCACCCATAACTGTCAAAGCGAACCTCCGTGTATCCTTTAAAAAATTCGTGTATGTTCATTTCTTCCTGCATAATAAAGTAAAACTGAGGTAAGAAATGGAAAATATAATATACACGAACCCACAACTCAATTATTTCTGATTTTGACAGAGCACGTTTAAACAATTCTCTACGGAATTTGTGTTTCAAAATTAAGGATTACCACACTAACCTTACACCAATTTGAACTATTTAAAACTTCCGTAGACTTCTTAGTCTGCCGACAAGCACGCGACATAACCATCGGTTCCCAGCTCAAGCCCAATGCATTTTTATGAACGTCAGTTACTATAACTGGTTCACCCTTGGATAAAGAGAGCCGAAAACGCCTTGAATTTGCATGCTGAGCATCCGCAGCTGCTGGACAGTATATGTAGTTATCTTCAGAATTATCCCGAGCAGCAGCCTTACATAGCTTGTCATCAGATTTTGGATCAACGCATATTTCCTTCAAGTTACATTTTTGCGCTATTCCTTTAGCTTTCTGTAGCAACTCTAATATCCAATTTTCGGAAAATAGACACCTCAAACATAAAATTCCTTCACTACAGCCTCCCATATCTTTGGGAGGGCAAGGAATGGCACCATTTTCTTTGGGCTTCCAATTATATGCTATTGCCACATCGGTTTGATCCCTTGTTTCAACTTCAGTCGTCCCTGCGAAAGTTCTATTCTTGGCTGAAGTTGTGCTACAACCTTCACCACTGTCAATGTATTGCACCCTCACCTTGGACGACGCATCTGCTGGCAAATTTCCATTCCTTAATTCTTTGCAACAAGTAAGGCAAAGTTTGTAAGAGCAGCTTGAACAACTCCGGTGAAAGTCAACAATAAAAGCACTGCAATTGTTGCTGCAAATAACAGGTGACATCCATTATTCGGTGAACTTATCAACTAATTGCAGTCTTAAGAGAAATGCGAATGCTCACCAGTAAATGCGCTTGTCCTCCTCGTATTCTGCTTTGTTTACAGTAGCATCTGAATTTGGAAATGCTGCCCAAAGAAAGAAAACGTTACTAAATGAAACAATCTTTTTTCATGAAGAATTACAGCCGCAGCAAAACTCAGAGGCTTCTTGAGTGTATACCTTGAATCTGATTCTCAATTTGCTTTTCAACCATTTGCTCTAGACTAATTTGTTCCAAAGCAGGTAAAAGTGCTCGCAAAATGAATTCAGAGAAGTCAAGTTTTTCTTCTTTGCTGAACTTCACTTCTACATTCATCAGATGCTGTATTCCAAAAAAGAGAACTTAATTTGCAATAGATAAATGATTTTAGAACATTAGACCAAGAGAAGAATTGAACGAATCCTACCTTCACTCGCCCATTTAACCGCAAACAGCCTATGCAGTTGCAAATATCACGACATACAGCGCAAGCTTCTGAAAACGCCTCTTCTTGCATCACAGGGTACCTAAAAAAGAGAACAAATAGATAAGGATTAGGTTTAACAACCTCAATCAAAAAAGAAAAAAAAAATCACTTCCCCCAAAAACTTTATCAAAATTGTGTATCTTTGACCAAAAAAAACTTCTAGATCGGCATCTTAAGTCTTACCATCGGGTGATGCAGCTAATGCAAAATCTCTTAGTCTTGCATCTAGAACAGCACACAACTCTGTCTTTGTCATTCCTCTTGCACTGATGACAATTTCTAGAGTCCGCTCTCGTCCTGCTACTTTCTCCGCATCTTGTTTTCTTCCTCTTTTTGTTCGCTGAATCATCAATGTGTTCTTCTCCCTCACTACTGCTGACCTCTATGGTCACAACAGGTTTTCTTTTCCTGTTTTCTTCCATTTTTCTTGCTTTTTCCAGTAACAAAATACTTAACTCTTTGTTTCTACTCCCACTAGCAATAAAACCTATAAAAATACTGAAGAAAGGTAATGAAGAGAAGAATCAGATTTGGGAAAATTTTTCTTTTCTTTCATTGATTTGTAAGATGTGTATGTGCACGTATTTAAAGGGAAAATTTGCCTTTTCTTCTTTCGTATCTGTACAGCATGCAGGCGTTGTCCTCGTGCTTCCGATCCATCTGTACAACATGCTGAAAAGTTCTCCCATCTGTACAACATGCCGAACTTGTTTCTCCCATTTGTCAGCATGCAGAACATTTCTTCTTTCTCTTTCCTATGTATGTGTATGTGTAACTGGCTTAATTCATTAGTCATTTGTTTCCTTTCAATGAGATCAAGTGGCTGAGATTGTTTTGGTCATTTATTGGGTGATAGTCTCTGATGTTGCCACGTGTACTATACTCTTCCTCTTTAGACTTAGGCTTGCGAGTCATTTCTATATCTACATGTGTAGCAGATTTTGATAATTCAGTTACAACAAAGACATGATATGGAGAGTAACAAGTTATATTCTATGCTAAATGTAGATTATACAAGATGCTCTATGATCTTTTCGTCATGCTAACAATTGAAAGCTCAAATATAGATCAGGATTACTTGTGATATGATCTGTGACACCCTTTTATTCAAAGAGGATATAAGACATGCTTTTCCTGACTCAACAAGGGGAGTAATTAAAATAGATTCCTTTTATAATTTTGAAGATTGTGAGAATTTTGCAAACTCTTCTACTGAAACCAAATTCTTTTTATCCAATCGAAGACATAGGAACCATAATTTCAGTCATTTTCTCCAAATATTTAATTAGCACATAAACTCATCAACAACAAATATAATCAGAAGCAAGTACGTGACACCACAAACACAGATGAACAAAGTCTAAAATGATTTTATTATCTAATAAACCACTTGTCGAACCAAAATAAAGAAATTGAGGACTTGACCAATAGATTAAAGGAAGAAGTGAACAATCAAATACCCAAACAAGTATTTCAGAAAAAGAAATCTTGAACCAGCATCTTATGCCCACACAACACTGATAATAATATCTTATATTATCTTATAAATATATATAAAAGAGAATGTAAACCCGCCTATCTGACAAGCGCACAAATCAAAAAAAAAAATTCCAAGAAATTTGGTAATTAATTACCCAAATCATCGCCCCTTCAACTAAAACGTCACATCCCAAAAACTTATTCACAGAAGTTCTAAAAACATTCTGGACTCTTTTTCTTGCCATGATTTAAATACAGATCAGCAAGACGGTGGATTTAATTCTGATGAAACACCCTTTTTCGGACAGATTCTTAGATTTGTTCTTTGTTTTTGCCGGATTCTTACTTGATGGATTTCATTGGACATCTCTTTCGCTGATCTCCACAGTGACCTGGAAACACATATGGTACCTAAATCTACTACCATTCTCTTATTACATTGATTATAAATTTCAACCATCTTCAAAATTAGCAAAAAATTGTGTTTTCTTTTGATCTGTGGGAGATATTGGGATAGCAAGTCAATAAGGCCAGAGAAGTAAGCCGAAGAAGCAAAAATTCAAACCTTGATATACTAAAAAAAGATTCAATTGCATCTTTTAAATATGTTCCTTTTTGAGTGAAAATAATGTCTTGATATACTACCATACAGAAATATATGAATGGATTTATCCAAAATTGAATTATTTGTATTGGTCGCGATAATCTCATTTCTTCATGGAGAAGGGGTTCCACCTTCTTCTATTTATAACAATCTAGAAGGAGATGAAAATATAGAAGTGCACTATTTTCATGGTTCATATATCTTGGTTCCATTAATACTTTTGATTGAGTACTTCTTATTGTTTTTACACCATAGATTTATCTTAGATACAGTGTTGTATTCCCTTCTCTCGCATTTGATCGAAAACATGTGATACAAGAGATTTTAAAGGTGGGTGCTTTCCAACTGTTTTATGAAGTTTCTTCTTAGTTTTACAGTAAGATTTAAAATGCTTTTTATCGGTTCTCAAGCCAAGTTCAATTAGTAGTTTCCATTGTCCGCACATGAGAGGATTAATTCAACAAGTTAGAAGTATGAATGTACCATCTTTATTTGACTTTATTTATTTGATGTCCTGCAAATACAGAAAGCCATGGGAAAGACTGAAGCTGATAAAAGACCGCAAGCTACTGGAGCTGGAGAGTGTGTTTTCATCAATTTGTTGCAGTCAAAGAATCCGAGAGCAATCTTAATGTTAATCAATGAAGACTTTATGAAGTTGATTTGCGGATTTTATCCCTATTTCACAATGCTATAGGATTCATATGAGGAGATAATCCATCGACTCATGGATATGTTAGAAATTTATTGATAAGTCAACTCATATTGAAGCATACAATGACAATTTTGAAGCCGTATTAGTCGAGGAAAAATATTTATACTAATTAATAATTTTTAATCACATATATTTCTTAATCGGTGTAAGAATGTGAAGAAATCTCTTCAGCAAGATGAAACTAGAGGCGACATTGTATTACATCTAAAAAGTTTAAACTCTCACTTTAAAGAGGGAATATATGGAAAGTTGATACGTAAGTATATTTTTACTTCAAATCAATGTAGCTCATGTTAAAGCCTTGCAGAGATTTTTATAAATTTCACAAATTATGCAATAATATTTTATTTACCATTTTATGTCTGCGCAAAGGTATCCATTTTTTTCCTCTCATTTTTCTTTTTTCAACTGGGAGTCATATATAATTAAACCTTCCAAGAAGTTGATGCG
>JAPFFP010038446.1:0-15137 GCA_026153255.1 Solanum medicagineum | reverse complement strand
GAAATCTTGATGAACAGCTTGACTCCTCACGCGTTTCACAAATTCTCGAGTGCTAGAAGCCCTCCCAGAATGCTGAAATTTTAAACAATTTTCATTTCAGTAAAAGTTCACCCTTAAAATTCACATATAGTAATTTTTTGATGCATTTATAGCTCCTTAAATATATGATCACTTGTCAAGTAGACCCCTTTACAAGACATAGTAATGGTTCATAACATAAGAAATGTGACAGAATAGTCAAAACATCAATCCTAATTACTCTGATCAACTTATGGTAACGGAAAACATAGCAAAATACTACTACTAGAACACTTCTTTTCCTATTCATTTTTCTTCAATTTTTCAAAACAATTTAACCATAGATATGGCTTGATTAAAGATTTGTGAAGATCCAAGAGAATTGAGTACTAGTTAATTTAAAGAAAATTTTTCTTTAGGTGATGCTAACTGAAATTTTGAAAAGCTCAATTGGTGATTTCACACTTCCATAATCATCATAGATCGATGCTTCAACTATGATTCTCAGAAAAATCGGAGACTTCACTAAGTTGAGAAGCTTGACCAGTTGCATATGAGGATTTACCCCTAGAATGTTTCCAGATATTGTAAATATGGGAAGCTTCTAGTTAAACACAAGAGAGAAAAATATTATTCACTTAGATAAGGGTGTTTCACCTTGTGGTTGGCTTTGTGTAACACTATCTTGTTGAATAGAAATCCCAATTAGTTTCCTCAGAAGGCTATAGAAATAGTTAATTCTTAGAAGGGTAAAGCAAAATTCAAGGTCTATCCATGTTTCAGGACAATCACATTTCAGATTATAGGAGAAAGATAATTAACTTACTTCAATAGATGATTCATGAGCACTTCTATATTCTACAGTTGATGCTCCAGAAAAAACACCCTCCCCCTATTCTCGATCTCATTCTCTGTAGTTGCTCTAGGGGTAGCAATTTCTTCGAGGTAGATATCACCATCGAGAATAAAGTCATCTCGACTTGGACTCAATAAGTTTATGTTGTTTTCTTCTCCTTTACAGCAAGACATTAAAGTTATAACATATCAAGAAAAGATTTTGATTCTTCTTTTAACAAAAGATAATGCTTTCTATTTTGGATATTAAAATTTCACTTGTAGTTACTAAATTGAACTTAGTTCTCCTCTTTGCATGTACTGAGCATTCTTTGCCATAGAACAATAACTAATTAGAATACTCAACACTTCATATTACAGATTTTTTCATATTAGGAATCTTGTGCTTTTACTGATTCTTGTATATTTGGGATCCTCTATATGTCGCATTATCCTTATACTGACTTGAAAAGAAACTTGACAATTGTTGATATTTTTTTGTACCCTTTAAACTTTCACATTAATATTTTTGGATAATATTACTATAACAATCAAAATTAAAGAGCTAGTCAGTTTATTGTTTTGGTATGAACCAAGTTGGCATTGGAACTAAAATGTCAACAGATATATGTTATTTGAATTCTCAGCATGCACTTTCGTAAGTTTAGTGTTGTTTAGTTGTCCATTATTTACAATAGTTGCTCATGTTGATATTGAGAAGACATATTTTGGAAGCTTTCAATCAGGTCTTCGACAGAAAAAGAACTTCTGCTCTGAATTATCTTGAAGTTCAAGAAAATATATGCCAATAAGTTGAACATTATTTGGATTGCCAACATTGTACTATGGTGCACCATCGGATCATCCACATTCAGATTCTGGCGCACCTCGACACGTCTGACTTGTGCTCTAGGATTGTTACAATGCCATCCCCATGGATACGAACCCTGTCCCCAAGGTTCTGATTTCAAAATCATTGCAATAATGTATGAGAATCCTTCCAAAAAGCATCTGTTAATGGAAAACCCGTCCACTTGATAAGACATTGATGAACTTGGCGACCACCCCTCAAAATAGTTCTGCGCTGGATGACATCTTTAGAGAGAAAACTCTGCTCTGACAATGTTCACTAAAAGGTTATAATATTTTTCTTGGTGGAGTTGAAAAGAAGATTTAGAGACCTTTAATTGATAGGTTATGGACCACCTAATTCTTTATATTCTGAGAGTAACAATCATTTTAAGTTAACCTTTGCATACTAATACGAAAAACTTAATTCGTAGGAAGGTTTGAACTCGACTAAGTACTAGAGGTCTCTTGTGACCCTAAACCACTTCCAATACACTTTCCACATATAGGAATGAGCCTTAAAATATAGGTACAAGTAAGCATCACTAGGTTCAAGCTTATATACTTACGACGAAAAAATTTGCATGTTATGATTGAGTTGTGGGATATTATAATTTAAGTATTTCTTGGTCTTCAAGTACTATAATGGAAGGTCATGAAAGGACTCATTACATTTAATATAGGATTTTTATTTGATGTGAATTTTTTTTTTTTGGTACATTACCGATAAACAAAGAGTAAATTTATTTAAGCATAAGATAGATTTTTATTTTAGTTTCAAATATATTTAACTTTTATAATAAAAAAAAGAAGGAGAAAACATACAATTTTTTCTTACAGAAAATATAAACTGTAACATCAAATAGGCACAAATTGTACTCCGTCGACGTGCCTGCTTGAGTTGTCAGCTTCCTCTTCTTTATTATATGGGGCCCATAAAAATATTTCGTGGACCTTTTATGATATGCCTGCTTCAGCTACTTGATTATATTTCTTTTGTTGTTTCAATTATGATTTTACAATATTACCTCTGACAAATAATTTTTTCAATTGCTTCAATTATATTTATTTTTTAATATCTTTCAGTGATTATATGTTATACGAATAAATCAAAAAGTGTATGTATATTGCTTGGAATGATGTAAAAAAAAACTATAGGTCACAATAATTGTGAGATGGTGCTACATAAATTGTGACAACGAGAATAACATACATTATCTAAAATTTATGTAAAAATAAGTGAGACTTTTTGTCATATGACAAAGGCCAGTATTGTATTTTACTTTTTTTTCCCATTGTTCTATCTCTTTACAAAATATATTTTCAGCAGTATCGGATGGTGGCTCATGTGTGGGCTTTTTGTGGCACCATGTGCTGCTGCAAAAATTTTCCTTTTCCTTGGTTTTACTTTAGAAAATTTTCTTCTCCTTGGTTTCACTCTAAACTCTCTCCACATGTTTGCTTCACTATAAGCAATTTTCAGGTGAAATAATTTTAGTACACGCGTTTTTGCACTTCCAACACCTGTCCCAATGTATGTATAAGAAATAAAATTTAAAAGAAAAAATAAGAAAAGTTTTATACAAAAACATGTATTTTGTTTTTGAATAGTCACGACTTTTTTGCTTAAACAAAATCCAAAATGAATTACACACATTCGTGACTGCCCTATAAATAATAAATTCTTTTGAAAAATTGTTAAAAAAAAGAGTAAGTTCACATTGACAACTATTTCTCTGGATTCTTCTTCTGCAGAATTACAAAAAAGGTGGGTTCACACATTTGTACCTCTTTCTGGATTTTTCTTCTTCAAAATTACAGAAGAGGGTGAGTTCACATTTACAATTATTTCTAGATTCTTCTATCTTTTTAAAGTAAAATTTCAATTCAATGCTCATTTTATTATGCAAATAAATAAACTAAATACATAAAATTTGTCAAAAAAATCAAAACTAATACACCCCAGTCCAAATAAAGGATCCGTCCCATCTGTTCATCGATAATACCTAAGAAGTTCCCTTCAATTTCCACCGCCATTTTAGTCCTTCAATCAGCAAGAGTTTTCTGGGTGACGCTTCTCCTTCTACGCCATTTCAGTCCTTCTACTCCTAGTTTCTAGATTCTTCTGGTTCTATAAAATTAGAAGAAAAAAAGGCAAGTTCTCATTTGTAATCATTTCTCTAGATTCTTCTTTTTCAAAATCATCATCATCGTCTTCTTCTTCTTCAAGATTAAAAAGATGAGTGAGTTCAAATTTGTGATCGTTTCTTCCTTTTTCTCTTTTTTCCTTCTTCCCTCCCCCCTTCTCATCGCCCTCCTCCTCCTTGTCGAACCTTCGTTCAAGTTTTGACAAACCATAGAGTTTTTCTATCACTTTCTAATTTTTCTTTTGATATTATCTAGTATTCTGTAAGTCATGTTTTTTATTTTTCTAAATTAATTTGTTTCTTCATATAATTCATGTTCAGAAGGAAATCATTCTGCAACAAAGAGGAGGCGTCTTATAAACGCGAGAGAAACATTGAATTCATTGCATTATTCATTCTCTTACGATGAAGAACAATCAATATGTGATGGTGAGTTCATTCTTTTGAAATTTATTCTACTTTTTTCATTCAATTTTCCCCCATTTTATTCACTTGTTCTTCTGTATTTTGACCTACAAGTGTTACTGCTAAAGATCATTGATTATTTCTACCGATGTGGATTTGAAATTATATTTTATTTATTTCTTTTATCTCTCATTTGGATATTAAAGAATACAATTTATTGACATATGTATGCAACACACTCCTTGCCTTTGAGTAAACTTATTAATTTTTTTTATATATGTTCATTAATTATGAATTGATGGCCACACGTATCAATATATAATGTCTAATTGAATAGTTTCAAATTTGTATGATTTTAATTCTCAATATAAGTTTGACATTAGTAAACCAACTCATGATTGGTAAAAGAAATAAATCCTTTTTGCTCCATAATCTATACTAGCAAAATAAAATTGTTATCATATTGCATTTTTTTTTAAAAAAACAAAGGCCATTTATTATTTTTCCATGTTACTAGAATTGGTAAAAGATTTTCATATGTGCATTACATATTCTATTTTTTTAATGTAGTATAAGGAGAAAGTTTCACATAGTAGTTTCACTCCAAATAATTATACTTTTTGTTCTCATCTAACATTTTTTTCAACTCTGGATCCATTAGTACTATTTTTCTGTCAACATGAATTCTTAAATTTTGATATATAATTTGTTTAACTTATTTTTGTGTGTAATTCCACAGTATCTTTGGCAAGAAACGGAAATGAGAAGGAAAGAAAAAGAGGAACGTAAGAAGAAGATGCAGAATCAAAAATCAAATCTAGAGAATGACAATAAAAAGGAAAAGAATCAGCATGACTCCGTTGAAAAGAAGATACTTAACAAAGAAAAGAAAAATGTCATCAATGGTAATTAATTAGAAAAGCTTTGCATCTTAACATAAATATGTTACTTATCTTAACATAAATATGTTACTTAATTTATTGCCTAAAACCTACTTAACATAAATAATATATCATGTTATTTTACAAAATTTACTAAACTTTATGTAGAGCTGGAAGTTACTAAGCCTGGAGAAACTATATATGACTTTCTTATCAATACAAAACAAAATGATATTGTGCAAAGCCCATCACAGGAAAAACAACTAAAGGTATTAAAATAAAATTTAAGTTTTATCTATTCCATGTATGCTTGTAGTGAGTTCTTAGCATGTTATTTTGGTAGAATGTCGAAGAAGATGTTGGGACTTCTGATCAACAATATGATGCTCCACAAGAAAAACAACAGAAGGTACATTACTTATACTTGTCACCAGAATTGTCCCTCACTGGCTTAACTCTCTTCACCTTAAGGGAAGATGATTTCCAAATAGAATTGCATAATTAAATAGTTGTTAGTGCTTACAGGATGATTATGTCCCAAGAAAAATAATATAATATATTAGATAGAAACCTAGGTAATAACACGACACAATAAATAAATATATCCTTTAACTTTGCCTCAGCAGAAACTTAAACTTATATAAAGTTTAAAGTAGATACATGTATCCTACATGGAGTACCACACGTAGGACACCACACAGCATATGACGTAGGATACCATGTCGGATGTGAATTGCCATGTAGGATGCTACATAGGATACATGTGTCTACCTTTTCAACTCTATACAAGTTTAAGTACTTTCCTGTACACACCCAAAGTTAGTCGTCTCTCTGATGATTTATATTATTATTTTTAATACAGATGGAGTGATTTCTTTTGTCATTGGAGGAGTTTATTCTATTTTCATAGATACGCTCGAGTATCAACTGGACTGATGATATGTTACCAAATACAATTAATTAGACTGCTTCATTTAGTTTCTTTAGCTTTGAAAACTGTGTTATTATTTTTCTTGTATGTTTTGTGACAATCTCGTACTAGATCTTATGCTTATTATTGTTATCTCCTCTTGGTTGTGTGTTACATATATTACACGCCTTTGAGATTATACATATTGCATGAGCATTTCTTTGCCGTGAAAAAGAAATTTACAAATTTATACTTCTTTCAAGACATAAAAGCAGATAATTAACGTTTTCAATACAAAATATTCTAATAAAAAATTATGTTTGCCGAACTATTCCTCACTAATATTTACCCTCCTTATCCTTTTCGTTTTTTGTTTCTACTGTCTCTTCTCCCTCTCATAGAAAAGATTTTCAGTTTTAAGGTTGGTCAAATGAAATTTGTTTATCAAACATATTGATGTACTTTTTGAGAAGCTATTACAAAATATTTCTTTGAGAGGACCAGTTAACTATAGTGCAAAAAATAGATACATTACCATTAAAAATCTATTAGGAATTTACCATTGAATTTTTTCATATTAGGAATCTTGTGCTTTTACTAATTCTTATATATTAGGGATTCTCTATATGTTGTATTATCCTTAATCCTTATACTGACTTGAAAAGAAACTTGACAAGCGTTGATACTTTCTTGCGCGCATTAAAATTTCACATTAATATTTTTGGATAATATTACTATAACAATGAAAAATTAAATAGCTAGTCCGTTTATTATTTTGGTATGAAGCAAGTTGGCATTGGAACTAAAATATCAACAGGAATATGCTATTTGAATTCTCACCATGCACGTCCGTAAGTTCAGTGTTTTTTGGTTGTCCAGTATTTGCAATAGCTTGCTCATGTTGATATTGAGAAGATATATTTTGGAAGCTCTTAGTCAGTTCTTCGACAGAAAAAGAACTTCTGCTATGAATTATCTTGAAGTTCAAGAAAATATATGCCAATAAGTTGAACATTATCTAGATTGCCAACATTGTGCTATGGTGCACCCTCGGATTTTCCACATTCAGATTCTGGCGCAAATCCTGTTCAAAGTCCTATTCCAAAAGAAAGCCAATCGGTCAAAATGTATAGATGATCTTAGAATATATCGTCACAAATGAAATAAAATGTACTGAAATCCTTTGGTGTTCTTAGGCTCACCACAAAATCTCTCTACACTTTAATATTTAAAAGAATTGGAAAGTAATTAATCAAACATATATCTGGGGCTAGCTATCACTTACAAGAAAGAGTTGTGAAGTACAGTTTATAAACATATGGATGGATGACAACAATTTTGCTAATTGTTCAACTTCTAGAAGAATTCCTTGCTAATACATTTTCTTCTAGTAGCTTGGCATTAGGATTTGGGACCACATGTTGGTCCTGGGGCTTGGGCCATTTCTTATCCCTGGTACTGCACCTAGGTGTCTCTAACTTGTAAGTGATTTCGCCAACTCTTTGGCCAATCTGGAAGGGGCCAAAACATCATCTACTAAGCTTTTAGTGACACTGTAAGCGCAAAAATAACTGATCGTAGGGTCTAGTCGCACATATACCCAATCACCAACGGTAAATGAAACTTCGCTTCGAAAAATCATAACTGGTGATTTCGATAGTTTTTCTGTGGGTGTTAGCCCACGAATTCTGGCGCTGCAGCGGGCTCCGGTTCATCTTTACTGAAAAATCATATGGGTGGGTCCACAAAGAGCCGGCAAGAGGCCCAAGTGGCCCGGCAGCAGTGGGTGACACTTGGTACGATTTTATGGGCCAAAGAACAGGAAACAAGCGATTTCAGTAGTTTTCTTTGTGTGTTAGCCTATGGATTCTGGCACTGCAGGGGGCTCTGGTGTAACTTTACCGAAAAATCATACGAGTGGGTCCGCAACGAGGCCGCCAAGAGGCCCAAGTAGGCCGGCGGTGGCGGGGGACGCCTGGTAGGATTTTATCGGCCAAGTAACAAGAAAAATGTGATTCGATAGTTTTTTGTGGGTGTTAGCCCCCGAATTCTATAGGGGGCTCCGATGCAATATTCTCAAAAATATCATACAAGTGGGTCTACAACGAGTCCAGCAAGAGGCCCAGTTAGGCGCGGCGGCAGGGGACACCTGGTAGGATTTTATGGGCAAAGAACAGGAAACAAGCGATTTATGCAGTTTTCTATTGCTTTAAGCCCATGGATTTTGGCGCTGTAGGGAGCTCCGGTGCAACTTTCTCGAATCATACAAGTGGGTATGCAACAAGCCTAGCAAGAGGCCCAGATGGCCCGGCAGCGGCGGGGGACGCCAGGTAGGATTTTATGAGCCAAGGAACAGGAAACAAGCGATTTCAGTAGTTTTCTGTTGGTGTTAGCCCATTGATTCTTGCACTGCAGGGGGCTCTGTTGCAACTTTCTAAAAGAATCATATGAGTGGGTCCATAACGAACCCGAAAAGAGGCTTAAGTGGCCCAGCTGTAGCAGGGGACGTCTGGTAGGATTTTATGGGCCAAGGAACAGGAAATAGGCAATTTTGGCAGTTTTCTATGGGTGTTAGCCCACAAATTCTGGCGCTGCGTAGGACTCCGGCGCAACTTTTGCCGAAAAATCATACGAATGGGTCCACAACTAGACCAACAAGAGGCCCAGGTAGTCCAACGATGGAGGGCGAACACTTGGTAGGATTTTCTGGGCTAAAGAATAGGAAGCAGACGATTTCAGTAGTTTTCTGTAGGTGTTAGCCCATGGATTCTGGCGTTGTAGGGGTCTCTGGCCCAGCTTTCTAAAAAATCATATGAGTGGGTCCGCAATGAGCCCAGCAAGAGGCCCAGGTGGCCCGACAGCTGCGGGGGACGGCTGGTAGGATTTTACTAGCCAAGGAACGGGAAACAGGTGATTTTGACAGTTTTCTGTGAGTGTTAGTCCATGGATTCTGGCACTGCAGAGGGCTCTGGTGCAACTTTCCCAAAAAATGATACGTGTGAATCCGCAACGAGCCTGGTAAGAAACCCAAGTGGCCCCGTGGTGACGGGGGACACATGGTAGGATTTATGTTTAGTTAAATTTTATTGTTCAACGTTGAAAGTTCAAATGATATTCAATTATCATGACCTTGCCACCATATAACGATACTTGAAGTTTTATTAATATTACTTTATAAAAGTAAAATACTATATGACTAAGAACACATGTGCAAAAGATGTGCTCGGAGACTAGTATTATTAAAAATGAAAGTTTTCAAATTAGAAAGATCATTTATCCCTACACTAAATTAAGGCAAGGAGAATTTCCATTTACTTATTTTGAATGTCTATTTTTTATGGCGGAAAGAGCAAAAAGTATTTTGAAGACTTAGTAAGAAATGTGGCAAGAAGGACATGTCAGAAGTCTCGAAGTTACTACTCAGATCTAGATAAGTGGAGCACAGGGCTTGGACTCTTCAGATCTTGCAAAAATCCATGGACGAGACACCTTCAAAGAACAGGACATAATTGCGGCTACTCGACTGTATTGAACTGTGATCTCCTTAACTTAGCTTCACTATTGGTGCACAAGCAAGAGAGGTAAGTTTCATGCTTGACTGAATGTTTATATTTTAAAAAGTACGAATACCTTTTACGGTCTATAGATGCTTTTACTAAGCGTAGATGGGGTTCATAAATAAACTTTGAAAAATAGTGAAATTTAAGTTGGAAATTTATGATCTAAATTTACAGTTGTAGATCAAATTACATATGGTATTGAAGGATCGTAGATCTTAGCCCTAAAATTCAAATTTTAGTTTTATTTCTACAAGCTCATTTTACAGGTCGTAAACTTATTTCTGATCGTAGATGAATATCATAAAGTGAACTTTCAAAAAGTTGATCTCAAGCCTTATTTCCACGAACCAAGTATGGATCGTACTTTCTTTTACTGATCATACTATCCCATCATAGATCAAACTTCAAAAAATTCTGATTTTGATTCTGAGTTTCACAAGTGAAATCTATAGCCTGTAAATTAATCTATGAATTGTAAATGGCATTCGCGGAAGCTGCCAACCTTGTTTTAAGACAGGGTCTTTTTGGTCTTTTCCTTCTATTCCTAAGCTTGGCATTCTAATAAGGATCTTCCACATTCAAAAGCTTAATTTTACTCTCATAAAATACTCCTCAAGCTCTATATACCATAAGGACGCAAAGGTTAGGGATTCAAGACTTCCAAGAGAATTCTTTCTCAATGAGAGCATCTGTGCAATAATTTTTAGTATACAGGACTACTCAATAGGAACTACGTGATTTTCTTTATTTTTCAATCTGTGTTAGTTCATGATTTTTTGTTGATATAACGTTCGATTAATTTTTTCATCAAACGTTCACACAATCATTCATAATAATCTTGAGAAGAATTTCAATAACTTCGATTTGATATGTATGATATTTTTAAATATCTAGAAGTTACTCAGCAAGAACTAGGTAATTTTCACCATGTGTTGGCCCATTAATCTGGTAAGGTGGAGCTACTCTCTGCATGTTCTTCCATCTCTAGTACTTCCTCTATCCTTGAAGTTTGTGTATATATTTAAGTCCTTAAGTGATAGAGAAAACACAATTAACAAAAAATATAAATAGATACAGAAGAAAATCAAGAAAAGGCTTCCCCTTTGTTATTCAAATCTTTCCATCTCCAATTCAATTTCTTTAGTTATTTTGTTTCTTCATCACAGTTTAATATAACCCCCGAAAAAGTGATAGGAAATACGATTTAGAGATCGTCAAAGAAAAAGGAGGAAGAGCGAAGTTCTTCTGGAGAGAAGACAGAGAAAGAAAACATATTTAGAGAGAGAGAGTTATTTTGTGATAACGCCCAATATGTAAACTTCACGGCGATAGAGTTATATATATTAATGATATTCCGATATTCACAATTACACAGAATACATATATATACGGAGAATAAATAGTAACACTTAATATTTGGGATAAATATAATATCAGGCTCCAAAACCTAATAAAAAGGTGTTTAGGGACTTAATTTGAGTATAAAAATTAATTAGTGTTCGTTTCTGAAAAAAAAAAAACTATAAATTCCTTAATTATTTTGAATGCTGGTTACGAAAAATCTGTGTTGCGCACATGTTCAATATTTATTTATAAATTAATTTTTTAAGTGATATTAATTAAATAATATTAAATTATCTCCATTAAATGAGAAACATATTTTTGATAAATATTATTAGTATTGATATATTTAAACTGTTACCGATTAAATAATTTTAAATTTCTACTTTAAAATAAATTATAATATATATTTATATGGCAATAAATTATTTTATTTTTTTGTGCGCAAAAGGTTCATGATTAAAGTATTTTTATTCATCAATCGTTGATTTTTTACATGAAATAATTACAAAGTATGCACAAATTTTAGTAACATTCAAAATAATAAAATTATAACAACATGATATGATTATAACTAGAGCAGGTTTCATAATTTCAGGAAAATTGTATACTGATTAAATTAAAGTAGAATAAAAATTTTTTTTAAAAAAAAAATTTACAAATATGCTTTTGCTAAAAAAAAATTTTACAAATATGCTTTTGCTAAAGTACAAGTAATTAACTAATTATGTATGTAGTACTACTTATTAGAAGTGCGAATAACAAGCAGCTTTCCGTCAACATGCCTGCTTGAGTTGTCTATTTATTCGCTGCTATTATATGAGACCCACAAAATAATTTACGAGTTGATTAATTTAATATTTCCAAGCAACTTGATTATATTTCTTCTGCTTTAATTATGATTTTACAATATTAGCCCTAATAAATTATTTTTGCGATTTTCTTAATTTAATATTTTCAAAGCAGCTTGATTATTATGATTTTACAATATTAGTCCTGATAACTTAATTTTGTGAGTTTCTTAATTTAATATTTTCAAAACAGCTTGATTATACTTCTTCAGCTGCTTCAATTATAATTTTACAATATTAACCTTGATAAATTACTTTTACGAATAAATAGACAACTCCCTGTCAACATGCCTGCTTGAAGTGTCTGCTTATTCTCCGCTATTATATAGGACCAACAAAAATAACTTGCGAGTTTCTTAATTTAATTTTTTTAAAACAACTTAATTATATTCCTTTAATTACTTTCAAAATTAATAATTAATAACTTAAAATTTTTAAAATACATTAAAATTGAAATTAAAAAATATCTGCACGAGGCTCGTGACTTGTCCAAGTATAAGAGTGGAGCTAAAATATAGTTTACGACATGGATCAATTTTGTGGAATAATTTTGAATCACGAAACATTAATTTAATAGATCATTATATAGGGTAGTAGGTGGTGCATACTACAATAATATTTAATTATTCTGATTTTGTATTGAATATATCCACTTTAATAGATAATCATAGAGAGTAGGCGGCATATTACTTCAACAATATTTAATTATTCTGATTTTGTATTGAATATATCCACTTTAATAGATAATCATATAGAGTAAGCGGCATATTACTTCAACAATATTTAATTATTTTGATTTGTGTTGAATACATCCAAGTGCTAACGTAATATTTGTGTTTAATCGTTTCTCCATCTACATAAAATTTTTAAACTCTTATAATTATATTATGAATATTATGTAGGTAGAAAAAAAATAATTATTAATTTATAAAATTATGAATGTTTTCTTACAAGAAAAAGAAATCGTCAAATATAAGGAGGCTCTTTTTTTTTTTTTTTCCCTTCTAGTCAAAGAAAAATATAATTATGATTTAAAAAAATTCCAACGAGCTGACTATTATTGCCATTGCTAACTTGTAGATTATACTTTATCAAATAAATAATTCATGAAGTACAATATTATTGGTTATATCATTTAATACTATTTTATTTAAAGTTTATTTTTCAAACAAGTATAAATTTTGCACGTTTAAATACTGAGATAACAAATAGTCACACCATAATTATTCATTACATATGCAATTTGAGAGATAATATTTATTTTTTAATAATAAAATATTTATATTCAAATTCAAATATCTTGAATGTCAATAACGTGTAACATTGTTCCCTAAAATTTTCAACCAAAAAATTAATGAATAACTTGTGTATTTAAAATACTTTTTGTTTGTCAAAGATGGCCTAACTTTGCTAAGTTTCTCTTGAAAAAAATCTTATAAATACTACTCTTAATGTAGGAGTAAAATGCATCATATTTTTCAATCTCCTAACTTTAAAAGTACAATTAATTTCTTGTATTATTACCATGACACATAAATTTGCTATCCTTTTCACCACTCTCCTTGTGGTTATTGCTGGTAAGTCATTTCATCTTAATCCTTTGTTTTTTAGAAGAAAACAAAGATCAAATGTATTCATTACTATTACAAATATTTCATGAGTGAATTTGAACCATATATATTTGTCACGTCCGCTCATGGGCTTAGTCCATCACGAATTTGTCCCTTTCAACTCACTCCAGAAGACGCCTCACAATATATAAACTAGTCCTTTACTTATATAACTAACATCTCTTCTGTGTTTTGTCGACGTGGAACACCTTATTTTAAGATAGACTATTACAAATTTATTTTACTAAAAACAAAACCAAAAGTTTAAAATTAATATAATCTTGAATTTTGCAGCTCATAATTCACTCTACTCCACCAAAAATCATGTGATGGCCCAAGAAAATATACTACAAACTTCAAGAAAATTATTTCAAGAAGATCAAGATCCAACTTGTGGGAAACCATGTAGTTCCCATGATGATTGTGATGGTTGGTTTTGTCAAGCTTGTTGGAATTCCAGACAAACTTGTGGGCCATTTGTTGGCTAAGACATGGTTATTAGCATGTAATTACTGTATTTATCTTTTTTTCAACATTTAATTTGGTCATTTATAAGATAAAGTGACCAAAATTGAAGTGTGCTTGTTTATTAAAGAAAAAAAATATGTGGCTAAGAAATAAACTTTGGGTGTAATGTGTTCATCAAGTAAATAAAAGAGGATACATAGTGTGGTTATATGTATGTTTTCCTTTGATTTTATCATATATAATCATAATAAAGACATAAATATTTAATTAGTTTTTGACTCTAATTAAATAAATTTTAATAATGAAAACTTGTAAGGAATTTAAGCTATGTGATATGATGACCCACTATTTAGGGGGAGTTTGGATTAGGTTAGTTTTAGGTGTTTTTGGCTTTAGTTTTGGATTAGGTGTATGTAAAAGTTGAAAAATGTTTTTAAGCATTAGTTTTAAAATTAAAAAATAAGTTACAAGTCAAAAAAAAGAATATTTTAACTTTTAACTTTTGATTTATAAGTTTCAAATTTAACTAAACGGATTCTTAGTTTATTTTAAGGAATAATTACAGTACAGGGTCGTTTGATCAAATTATTATCCAAAAATAGTTATTCATTATATAGGTATGTATAGTCTGTGTATATTTTATATATAGTCAAGTTATATTCAGTTTTTAAGTATATAGTAATGTATATTCAGTGTACAGCATATATATAAGTAATTTACATTCTATAGTTAATGTATACTTTCTATGACTTTTGACAAATTATATTATATTTTCTATGATTTTAAACTATTTTTATATAAATAAAAAGTCATATTTATTATAAATCAATTAGTGTATTGGATATATTTGAGATTATCCCCTTTTTTAACTTAGTCCAACTTATGTCATCTCAAATAACTTTTCAAAAGATCAGTGATTTGTCTAGTCAACTTATCTCCAAATCTACATTTAATGCATACTTTTCTCTTAAGAAATCTCTTTGTTTGAATTGATCCTTATTTAATTGACCAGCTTTGAAATTGCTCTATTTTACTCCTCTTTTTTTTTTAATTTGCTTGAGGGCCTATTCAAAGTATTGACTTTATCATTATTATTATTACTCCCTCTGTCCTATATTAACTGAATTTTTAAAATAATGCACACAGATTAAGAAATACTCCCTCCGTCTCAATATAACTGAATTTTTAGAATATTTTTTAGTGTTCAAAATATTTGAATTGTTCAAACTTCAAGGTAGATGTTTGAAATTTTTTCCAATATTA
>JAPFFP010038435.1:0-15137 GCA_026153255.1 Solanum medicagineum | reverse complement strand
CATAAGTCAATATAGTCAAAATGCATAGTAATAAGCAATAGATAAGTGAGATCTCAATATGGCATGCATGGTCAATGGTTGAAGTAAAACATGTTTGTAAATCATTCAACTTACATAGAACATAATACATGTGTTGGAAGAGAACCTAACTGATAAAAGTAAGACGAAGCGAGCTATAACTTGGAATCCCAATGATTATCCCTCATTGGTAAAGAGGTGGTACACTTGCCAAGGTAAATCATACTTCACCTTATGGGAGCCCATCCCAATTTCGAAGAAGTAACCGCCCTTATGGGAACCCGTCCTATTTTTGGGTGGATTTAATGATAAAGTGCACTAAATAGATCCACCAGTATAGAAACGATACATCATAATACTATGTTGGCACATAGTTTGAGGAAAGGAGTATGGACCCTTGAAGACAGTCCATGCTGACATCCATCCCATCGGTTCTAAGTCTAATCCAATAGAATACTTGAAATAATTATAACTTTAATAACTTGTAAGAAACATGGAAACATGACATGAGTAGCACTTAAACATGCTTGACCTCTAATGGTGAGCCTAACTTTAAACATGAGAGTAGATCATAATCATACATGAACCCTTGCTTTAACATGAATGACTCACAAGAGGTAAAAATCTTGAAATAGGGCTTAACTTGATACTTGTAACATTATAGATACTTTCCATGAATTCAATACATTTGAAAGCCCTTTAATCATCATATAGTCATTTGACTTGTAAATTATGAAATAGATCATCAATAACTTAAGAATTATTGACTTGACATTTTATCAAACACTTGGTGCGTTCATGATACTAGTTCAAAATCATGCAATTCAAGAGTGAAATCATGTTGAAAAACGCAGTGCAAATCAACCCACCAACATATTGTAAAACCCTCATGTAGTGTACCTTGATATTCATCATCAAATCTAATAATACATCATAGTTTCATAGATCAAAATATGCATAGTGTTAATAGACAAAATTAATTCATGGTATAAGCTTAAAATAGATAGTTATGCATAATTAATCAACATTTCATAAAACCCCAATACAATTTATATTTATAATCTATAATAAGAGATACCCATAGATAATACAACTTGAAAACACACAATTTTCATAAAAAGGAAGATTGGGATCCATGGGTGAAATGACCCAATGGATGAAACCCTCATACCTCAAACTTGGGTTTTCTTAAGATGAGCTTGAAGAGAATCCTTGAGTTCTTAATTTAGGCTAGAAATCCTTGAAATTCAAATGAGATATTTGGTTAAGTCTTGGAGAGGATTTTGAGGGGGTCTTGAGTGATATAAAGTTGAAAAATGGTTAAATATGGGTATTTTCATGCATAAGTGGGCATTAGGCTATGACCCCAATGCCCTTGGCCATGATAGGAAAACCAAGAAAAACTTACATTGGTCCGCGTCCTTGGCGCGACGCAGACCCATCACACAGGCCATTTTTGTACTACTCCGCGCCCTTAGCGCGTCGCGGCCAAGTCACAGATGCTCTCTGAAAATCGTAAATTAGGAAATTTATTTTTCACTATGGGTCCTTTAAAATCTGGGTTCTGTCCATTTCCCACTCAATTTAGCACCCTGATCGAGAATATGAAGTCTAATTTTTGTTATCACACACAGATTTTGAGATATATGGAAAATACGATTATGAAAATTTTTGAAGTATATTTTGGGGCATTCTAGTATATACATGTATTAATTAACTCTCTTTGTTTTGCATGTTTCTTGTGGTGGCCAACATTAGAACTCAATTAGTGTTAGTGACTGGACCAAGGTAGTGATGAATAGGAAAAGAGATTAATTAACAAGATACGGTTGATGTGTTCTCATCTAATCAACCGAACTGGGCCAAGTGGAGGTTGTACTGCGACTAATAGTTAATGTTTAGTAATACACACTATGGAGATGTGCCAAGTCACATAGTGAAATTCACATCTCATCTTTGACCAAAGGGCTTGGTGAACTTAAATTACTGTCCTGCATGCTATAAACAAGACAAGAATTAGGATATCTAGGGATACTGAGTTGGGGAATCATGGGGGACACAATATCCTAGTTGTTCCCTATTATTGATTTTTCTCTTGTGATAGTTTTATTTTCTCATTGATTATTGTATACCCCCCCCTTTGGGGAATTAAGTTGGTTAATTGCTCGGATTGGATATTGGTGAATTTTTTTGAGTCTATGTATTCCCTAAGGGATCAAACCTAACCTTGGTTAGGTTCTATATCTTGATAGCAACCACTTCATCTTCTGAGAAGGAGGTGTAACTTAGGAGACATCAAGATTTTGGCATGGTTACCGAGGAATACATCTAGACTTAGTAAATTCAGCAGTAATTCGAGTGTTAATCCTTAGTTTCCTTATTTTACTTTTTTTCATAGTTCTTGTTTCTTTTCAGGTTGCAGATGTAGTGTATGCCCAATACTCACTGTCAAGGCAGTCCTTTAACTCCGTTTGATCTAGAGATCCACAGAACACTTAGCAGGATGGCCCAAGACAACACCAACAACGCGGCCAATGCAAATCTAAAATTGGAACAATAACAAAGATATTGTAATGAGAACCCACTTCCTTTGGAGGAGATTCCACAACCGTAGGATTTCAATGCCAATGCTTAAAAGTTGAAGCAGTACAGGTTGAATCTTATGGCTACGGAGGTGACTGGAGCTATTGTGTTGCCACCACTACTGGCAGACACAAAGTTCACAGTCTTAAGTGGTTTACTTCAGATGCTGTAGAACCGTAGGCTATTTTTGGGCTTACCATTAGAGGATCCATATTGCCACTTACACAGTACGACATTTGTCTATAAGAGTGTGATGGTAACAAAGAATCTGTCTATGGATGCTGTGGGACTTCGTGTCTTCCTATTGTCTCTTATGGGAAATGCTGCATTATGGCTATATGAGCTCCCACAGAGTTGAATGACTAGTTGGGCAGACTTGCAAAGGGCCTTTTAATGAAGAGATCATGCAGCAACTTGCTCAAATTTGCACATGTTGGAGGTGATCATGATCCAGAGCTAAGAGAGTGTGAATGTAGTGGTTCATCAATCTCCACGTGCACCAACATACGAGGAGCCATGCAAATGATAAGGACGCATGTTTTGTTGCTGATCTGATAGGGGGTTTTCGGACTAATGCCCAAGGGTCCAATTAGGACTATTAACACCAAGGTCAAGAAAACAAGGTCGAAACTTTGGTAGAGAAGGAGCTTAAAGGGACAAAGGCGGTGGTTATTATGATAGGAATAGGGGTCAAAATACAGATGAGGTCACAAAGAAAGCTTCATAAATGGTCCTTATGTGCCACCAAACAACCGCGATGCAGGTGCAGTCAATCCTAGAATTGAGGAGATGTTTGATCGCCTGTTGAAGAAGGATGAGACACAAGATGAGACTTTAAGGGGCATGAAATCAGATATTTCAAGAATAAATCAGAAAATGGAGTCTCACTATATGTCTATCAAATAGCTGGAACAATAGTTTTGTCAAGTGTCGACTCAGCTTAATCAACATCAAAGGGGTACACTCCCTTTACAGTGCAAAATCCTAAAAATAAAGGGCAGTGTATGGCGGTTATTATTGGGGGTGGCAAGATAACCATTGATTCTCCAATGCCGATTGGCGTTGAAGAAGTTTTTGAGGAGATAGTTGCTGCTAAAGATGCGGATGAAGGAGATGATCATCGCAAGGATCGGGTGAGTGAAGTTGGTGATGTGCCATAGAGGTTTAAGCCCATTGCTAGGCCTCCTCTTCCTTTCCCTCAATGAATCAGCTCTCCATCAACATCCTCCTCATCGAGGCATTGGAGAAGATGTCAGGATATGCAAAGTACATGAAGGACTTGGTTACCAAAAAGTGCACTATGAGTCAGGAGCTTTCTCAAGAGCTTCACTATTATAGTGCTATTGCTATGAGGTCCTTGGTTCAAAAGAGAGAAGATCCAGGTGCTTTCACCATGCCCTGCACCATTGGAGATGTGGAATTTGCAAGGGCACTATGTGATCTAGGTGCCAGCATAAATTTGATGTCCCTTGCAGTATACAAGAAGCTTAGATTGGGAGTCCCTACTCCTACTAGCTTGCGGTTATTGATGGCGGATCGCACGGTGAGGAAGCCTGTGGGATATTATATGACGTATTGGTAGAAGTTGAGATATTCATATTCCATGTAGACTTTGTAAACTTGGATTGCAAAGTTGACTTCAATATCCCAATCATCTTGGGAAGACCATTCCTAGCCACTTGATGAGCCCTAGTAGATATGAAAGCTGGTAAACATATTTTTAGATTGAATGACGAAGAAGTCATCTTCGATATTCGTCAATCCATGAAACATCTAGATGAGTTGAAGAGCGAAATCTGGGAAATTGGTGAAGTCTGAGTAACCAAATTGTCCAAGCCGTGACGCTACAATGAATCAGGTGCTACTTGGGAAGCAACCTAAGATATTTGATGTAATAGCACATATATAGGTTTATTTTTAGTTTTGGACTCATACGTAGTTTATTTTCTTGTGTTTCGTTTGAAAATTTGGACATTCGACTGGTTGCATATAGGGTAACAATGTATTTTATGATGACTATGTAGGTAATGGTCTAAGTCAGCCAGTTTGGTTGAAAAGAGCATCAAGTGGAGTCTCTACGACTGGGTTTACGGGTCGTACATCAATTTACGACTCGTACCCCACCTCATAGAGAATTCCAATAAGTAGGGAAATATTCACTCCAATCCATGAGCTAATTTTACGATTTGTAGATCAAACTACGAGTCATGAATAGGGCTCATGGACGCTAAGTAAGTTTTTCAAAAAGTTGCTAATTGTTGGGGTCTCTACGACCAACTCTACGAGTCGTAAAATCTTTTATGACTCATAGACTGGTACATGAAGGCTAGTCCTAAAAACTAGGGTTTGAGTGTTCTACGAAACCATGACTTATGAGCCAGAAGATCCTCTATGACCCATAATCAAGGTTTCCTAGAAGTTGACCCGGTTAATATAAATATAGGGACCAAAATTATTTTGACCCCACAATTGACCTAATTTGCTAAAATTACCCAACCTACCCCACACCCTCAAACTTCTAATCACCTCCGTCTACCGTCGACCAAATTTCCAGTTGCCCTAGGGCTTCAAGTCTAATCACCTCCTTCATCTTCTTCACTTTTACTCAAAAGCTTGGTAAGTTTTCGACTAAAATTAGTACCTCTAATTTTCCTTATTTTTGAATGATTTATGTGATTATTGTATGTGGAATGATGGTGAGACATAAAATCCAAATATGAGTTGAATTTATGATTAGTTGAAATTAGGTTGCCCATGTTTGGGTGTTGTATAAGTCTGGAATTAGGTACCTTGGTCTTATGTGAATGTCAATTGTTTGTGCCTATTGAGTCACCCACCATAAGTGTTTGAATGAGTGTGTTTGTGAATTAGTGGGTGATGACATAGGTACATGATCTTGTTTGAATAAATTGGAGGTGGTAGGAATTATATGATAAACCAGGCTAAATCACTTTCGATGGGGTGTATGTGGGTTAAACATGTTAATGGTAATAGGTGTGGTGTGCAAATTATGAGGGTGTGTGTCTTCTTGCTTCAATACTGATTATTTGCTGGTTGAAATTGTCTTTTTGGGGTCCGTGTGATGGACTTAGAAACTCAGGTTACTGAGTATTTTGTTTACGAGTGTCCTTTTACAACCCTTGGATTAATCCACGAGTCATAGTTGCCCCTCCTGAAAAATTCAAGAAACTTTATTTCTGAGTGTTCATTAGATGAGACCTTCTACAAGTTATAGAACACTTTATGGCACATAGCTAGGTGTTGTAGATCCCTTCCTGGAATTAACTATTCACAATAATTTTCTATGACCTAGTTTACAACTCGTAAACCACTTTACGATCGTACCTAGTGTCATAAATTTTTCTAGTAACTAAAATTGTTTGAACACCTAGTTTAGAAGACTCTCTATGGCCCGTAGTATCCACTATGTCTTGTAAAGGTGCTCTTGTAAAACCCTTTTGCAAATGAACTCAAAAGATTTTTTGCATTTCATTGCTTGAATTGCGGAGCTAACCATGGTGCGTATATGTCTGTGTTTCAGGTACTATGGCCCCAAAAGCCAAACGCGCTAAGATCCAGGCTATGCGGAGGAGGCTTAGGGATGAGCCTTCAGATAATGAGCAGACCACTCAGCTGAGTGGTTCACTAGAGGTCCTAGATGGCACATCAAAACCAGAGGCCATTATACCACATACTAGAACTACTGCTAGAGCTAGGCATACTTAGGCTCCTGTTGCTCACTCTTCCCATTCTGAGGAGGGAGGCAGTAATGGGAGCGGTTTACCACAGATGACTCCATCTAGAGAGGTGTCCAGTTTTGAGGGAGGCTCTTAGGATAGATCAAAGTAAAGTCCTTCTCCGCATCCCAATTATCATCATCTACACCTGATTCTCTCATTAACCGGTGGTGCATCGAGGGTATGCGGGACATCTATATGGAGGATACAAACAGATATAGTAGGGCAAGCTAGCCTACTCCATTTATAAAGAGCCCAGAGTAATTGAAGACAGACTTGACTGTGTCCCCGACCTCCAGGACACGTTGACTAGATACAGGCTTCAGTGGCTGACCTGACCTCTCGAACGTTACTCCCCGACCATGGTGAGTGAGTTTTAAGCCTCCTATGCAGCCACTATCGAGCTTTCTCTTCCCATGGGGAAGAAGCCCCTTGCTCAGCCTAGACTGACCGAGACAAGAGTGGGGGTTCGATGGGTGGATATATTTGAGGAGTCCATCCACCGTATGTTATTTGGTCCCCAGTATCCTGCCCCTAGATCCACCGTAGAGTTCGACTACAGGGTAGGTCAGATAAGGGACCTACTAGTGATGAAGGATCCTAAGTGATGAGCCATGTTGGTGATATGGGAGGCCAGATATATTATAGATCAGGGTCCGAAACCTACTTGGGTTGCCTCTCACTCGGAGCTTATAGTCAAGGCTTCGCTCAGTTTCTATGCCAAGTTTTGTTGGGTGATTTTTTGTTCACGCATCCGATAGACATTGTTTGATAATACTCTAATGCCGAAGCATGCAGTTTTGGTTGCTAGCATCTTACCTGGCTATGAAATTGACTAGGCCTGCCTCATTGCAGAGTAGATCCATGAGGCCGCATTGAAGAGGTCCACCTCCATCTTGTTCCTGCACTTGATTTACAAGCTCTGCCTAAAGTCGAGGGTGGAGAGACTACATTGGCTAGAGAAGACAATTTAGACCCAGCATATACTGGATCCCAGCTTGACCAAGGCTAAAGAGAACCCCGTGGCACTTTGGTGAGCACAACCTCCACCCTTGCCTAAGATGTTCGCTCCAACGCCACCACTTGAGGGTTCTGAGACTGCCACTTTCACTACTGCTACTGTTACTAAGGAGAGGGCCCCATGGATTGAGGTAGTTGAGGAGAGGGGGCCCACTATTGTTGTTCCTACACCATACGCCACTACATCACAGCCTACTACCACAGGTATGATATACGTGTCTACCGCTTCTATACAGACCTTGGTGAAGAGATTATCACATGCTGAGTCACAGTTGATTCAACTTGTTCACCAGATTATACCATGGGTCTGCCAAGCGATAGCAGACTCAGAGGGTCGAAGTCAGGCATTCACAGTCGCTACTATCCAGGACCGCATTTCTATCGTGGATGCTCGCATCGATGCCTTTGATGAGAGGGTAACATGGATATTGGGCGAGGCCCGAACTTTAGATTTGTTAGCTATGCAGATGGAGATCCAGCAGCTCCGAGCTGACTTGACAACAACACTAGCGGCATCGATTGCACTACCATTGACTACACCTGAGGTGCCGGTAGTTGATTTAATTGCTCCAAAGGAGCCTACCTAGTCTTCCCTCGGGAAGAGACCTTGCATAGATAAGGAGCCCAAGGAGAGACATGTACGTGCAAGGATGGCTAAGGAGGAGGAGCTCGATCTTACCTTGAGGAGATCGAGACATGCGGAGGAGATACGATGAGCTCATGAGGAGGAGCAGGTGAGGGATGCTGGCCCTTCCAGACAGAGCACCACTCCTGAGCAGACCATCCCACAGTTGAGGGTATCCAGACTCAGCCAAAGACTGGTGCCTAGGTCCCCAGCTATGTTTGTTTAACCCCTTATGTTCTATTTTATTTTGATTTTGTGCATTGGGGACAATGCACATCTTTTTCGATGGGGTGTGGGTAGTTATGGGCCTTAGTGAAGTCTGAGTAGCTTGGGTCCATAACTATCCCAATTTTTGATCCTGGGTTTTTCTTGCCTATATTCTTTTTCCCTGTGGGTATTTAATTTCATTTAAACCAGCACGTTTAGAATGTTTAGATAATATTTGTAGCATATCGTACCTATACCTATGGCATGTAACATGTTTTTGTGTTTTGATTGGAAAAAGATACTCACCAAAAAGTTTTTGTTTGATTAAGTAGTTAGATAGTGATCATGCATGTTTAGGTGTGTGACAATATTTGTTCTGATAAGTAAGGGTACATTGAGATAAGAAGCATGATCTGTGAGTCTTTTACTGATAAGGTATGCAGTGCTATGTTAGTGTGAGCTCAATTTGATAAGCTCATATATTTTGTGTTAAATTCAGAACTTGCCTTGTTATTCTAAGGTAGATTATAGATTAATTGGATTAGGAAAGAATCTTAGGCCATTGTTCTTAAATAGTCCACTTTAGCCTAAAAATGACCAACAAAATTGATGATATATCCCTTGTTCATAATGTTTGAGTCGAACATGTACCTATTCTTTGAAAACACCTTGCCTTGTATAATTACAAATCGTAAAATTGCCCCTAGTCTTTCCTTGAACATTGTGTACCTTGACTGAGGCAAGAAAGCCTAAGTTGAGGGTGGCTACCAAAACTGGCGTTGGTTCGGAGGATGGATATTGTGCAACTCAACACAGGCTAAAAGCCTAAGTTGAGGGTGGCTAGTGTAAGGGGGAGGAAAAAAAATAAGGGGGGTGAGTTACGAATACAGTGAAAAAGGAGAAAAATCATGTACTAGGTGTAAGAAAAAAGTAGGTAACGCCTTAGATATGAGCTAAAAAGTAGAATGAAGTGTAAAGACACGGCAAAAAGCTAAAAGATGAAAAGAAAGCACCTAGAAAAGCTTCAAATAGGAAAAAGGGAGGATAAGGTGAAATTAGCATTTAGGACAAAAGAGTAGGAAAACGCAGTTTCAAGGAGGCCCTTTAGTCACTATTTTCCCAAAATATCATATCAAAGTACCCTGAGCGCACGTTACAAGCCAAGAAAGTCTTATAGTGATCCTAGTCCAATCATTTTAATGTCTGAGTCATGAGTATAGTGGCAAACCTATAGTATTAGTCATTATGCATGAATATCTTTTGTGAGAGTCCCAAGGTCAAATATGAAAACATTACTGAGTGTCAAATATGAGACTTATTTATATGAGGGCACTTGTATTGCATTATTAGCAATAGGCTTGTTCAGTGACTCTGGGTTGTTCATAATACCATACTTGTTATAGTTGTTGTCACATACACCATTTTGCATTGATTAACTAAATAACTATCTAATCTTGTTTTGAAAAGTGGTGTGGGTATCTGAGTCTGAGATTTATGTGATGTATGCTATTAAGTTTAGGTATGTGTGTTATTGTATTCTCTATATAGATTGAGTCCGCTATTTGAGGACAAGCAACAATTTTAGGTTGAGGGTGTTGATGTGCTGCCGAAATACTAACACTTTGATTCTTAAAACTTGGAATTTTGTGTATTCTCAATGCGATGTTAGTGGGTTTTATGTGTTTTTATGTTTATCTTTTGCAGGATTACAGGATGACCATGATTTTGGGGGAATTTATAGAAGATGCAACAGATTTGCTGTTATATAAGACACTTTACGGGCCGTAGACCATTCTACGAGCCATAGGGTGGTTTTGCAAGGAATTCCAGTGAGGGGCCAAGTTTCGGAAGTGATTCTATGAACATGCAGAGGAGCTATAGAAGAGTTTATGAGTCATAAAAGAGGTTTCGTGCCCCGAGGATCAAAGAATGAAAACTTTAAGAAGTTCATCATACGAGACCCCTTTACCGGTCAAAAACCATTTTACGAATCATGAAAGGGTGTTGTAAATAAGAAGTCCAATTTTCCAGCAACAATGTACGAGACCCTGATTATGGGCCACAAACTTCAATATGGGCTGTAAAGAGCTTTCATGAGGTGTGCTGACCAGTTCTCTTAAGTCATTTAGGATTTGAATTTCAATTATTATAAATAGGTTGTTTTTGGTTATTTTTAAGAAGTACGCATCAGTTTTCATAAGTTTTAGATTATTAATCAGAGAACTCAATATTTAGAGAGAGAAAAATTGTAAGAGAGTCCTTGAGAACACTTGTGGTTGAATTTGATTTTATAGCTTGTGATTCTTATTGATATTGGATTGCTTGTTCTTAAATCTATTGTGTTAATGTTTAATTATGTCTTCTCAATTCATAATCTCTTTATCTACACATAGTATAGTAGCTAAATCCACAACTAAGGTTGTGGGAACGAAGAGCTAACAAAGTAAAATCGGATAATCTACAATTCTTGCAAGGTGTATATGCTTGTATTAATTAACTCTCTTCATTTTGCATTTTTTCTAGTGCTGGCCAACATCACAACTTGCCTAGTGTTACTAATTGGACCAAGGTAGTAATGAATAGGAAAAGAGATTAATTAACAAGATTCAATTGATGTGTTCTCGTCTAATCAACCGAAATGGGCCAAGGGGAGGTTGTACTGGGACTAATAGGTAATGGTTAGTAATGCACACTATGGATATGGGCCAAGTTGCATAGTGAAATTGAAACGACCCCAAAAAAAGGCCCTAAAATGTGCCTCGGAATGCCTGAAATTTTAATTTTCATATATCTTAAAATTAGTTCGTTATTTCGAAAATCTGACTTCATATTTGTGATCAGGGGTGAAAATTAGGTGTAAAAGGATCTAACCTCGATTTAAGAGCGAAAGAATAGCAACTATAAATTTTTAAGTGATGAATTTCAGAGAGCTTTCCGTGATGCCTCCGCGACGCACCTTGGGCGCACTTCAGTAAAAAAACTTCTTCGCGTCCTCTCTACGACGCGGATATGTGTATTTGCCTAGCAGTGTTTTTTCAAGTGCGCCCCAAAATATTCTAAGTGTTGGGCCCAAGTTTCCCAAACATGTTTTTATCTATACTTAGTCAAATTTCACCCTTATAATTTAGCCATATTTTCACTACCAAATTCAAGACCCAAAACCATCATCCGAATTTAAGGATTTTCTTCAAGCTTCAAGTCTCCATTGTCAACCTTCACCAAGAACTTCTCCAAAGCTAAGGTATGTGCTGTTGAACCATTGGGTCCTTCCACTAACATAATAATGCATGATTTAAAGTTGATTTTACATATGGGTCTTGTATATTGAGAAATTTACTGCTCAGTGATTTTTGTTCATGCAAGTATGGTTGTTTTAGCATGTTTTGAGTTCTAAATCTTGAATCTAATGTTAGATTTGATGAGGAGTTTTGATGTGAATGTATTGAGGGTGTTGCAAGGTGTTGATTGATAGTTTTACTATAGATTTTCTTGCATTATTTTATCTCCAAATTGCATGGTCTTTTAACCCTATTACACACACCCAAGGTGTTTGATAAAATGTCCGATTATGGTTTCTTGAGGAATTGAAGGTCCAAAGTATGAGATATGATATGATTGACTATATGATGATGCAATGAGCTTATGTACAGGATGAGTCCTATGTAAAGTGTTGCATTAGACCATGTGATAAATCCTTATAAAGTGTAGAACTGGACCATGTGCAATTTGGGGGGCCTAAGCACCCGTATAACCTAGTGAAGGGTTTGTACTTCTCCACCTTGGTGATGGGGCGACATTATCACTAACCTAGAAGAGGGTTAGTACTCATCCACCTAGTGATGGGGCGGCATCATCACTATCCTAGATGGGGGTTAGTACTCATCAACCTAGTGGAAGGTTTGTACTTCTCCACCTTGGTGATGGGGCGGCATTATCACCAACGTAGATGAGGTTAGTACTCATCCACCTAGGTGATGGGGCGACATTATCACCAACCTAGATGAGGGTTAGTACTCATCCACCTAAGTGATTAGGCGGCTTCATCACTAACCTACGAAAGGGTTGTACATTTGGAAATTTAGTTTGGTCTTTTCTACACATATTGTATTCTATATGAGCATGGGTTACTAAAGCATGTTTTACTTATGCATTGATCATACATGTCATATTGCTATATCATGTCTATTGCCTATTGTTATGCATGTTAATTATGAAGCTTATCTCTTGTTGCATTGCATCCTACATACTTAGTACATTCAAATATACTAACTCATACTCTTGCCTACATGATATCACCATGTAGGAACCAATGCCAAAGTTGATCATCCTCCTCCTCCACGTGGTTAGACGGTGCTATTTCAAGCTTATTGGTGAGTCCTCCATTCGGGAACCTTTGTTTGTGTTTTCCTCTTATCTATGTATTGAGACACTTTCTTATGTTCTATTTGACTATGAGGGTGAGCTCGGTAACTTTGCCTTGGTCCCCGCTCTATCTATGTAGTTAAAGGTGTTTGTTGGACAATTTATGTATTTATGATATGAGCCATGACTCCTTGTGTTGTAATGTTGTTGTTTTGGCAAGCTTTCCCTTAGCCCCACTGCCCCATTCTATTCTATATGTCTTTTATATGCTTCCGCGACCAAGGATGTGTAATGACAGGTTAAGAGGCTTGTTTGGGGTTCCTTCGGGTTCCTTATTCGCCGTGTCATGTCTAGGCCCTATGCTTGGGTCGTGAAAAACTTGGTATTTGAGCACTACATTGATAGATCCTTAGAGTCCAACACACCGCGTCAATTAAAGTCCTATTCATGGTTGTGAAGCACCATCCTTACCTTTGTTGTGCTTATGAGGACAATCTATTATCCTGTAACCCATCTCACCACAACCATAACAAGCATTGATTTTCTTCAAGCATGGGCTATCATTGCATCAACCACATTTTGGGCACCTAGCATAAGGTACCACACCACCACGACCTTTGTGACTTTGGAACTTTCCTTCACCATGGGCCCTTTTGGCCTCCTTACCCCTTCTTTTTCTCATCTTTTCCTCCTCAAATTGTTCGACATAGGTAATTAAGCGGGACAAATCAATGTCATCTATCAACATAGCAGCACGACATTCTTCAGTCACTCGGGTACATTCATTACAAACTTATTCATTCGACACCTTGGGTCAGCAACCAAGTGAGGAGCATATTTAGAGAGTTGATTGAACTTGAGGGCATACTCTCTCACGCTCAATGATCCTTGTTTCAAATTCATAAACTCCATCATCTTGGCCACCCTAAGCTCAAGAGAGAAGAACCGATTAACAAAGGCCACTTTGAACTCCTCCCATAGTACCAACTTATTATTCCCCTTCTCCTCCTTCCATTGTGTAAACCATATTTGTACCACCCCCTTGAGTTGCTAAGCTGCCAACTCTGCGTTCGCTTCCGATCTCACACCCATGATAGCCAACACTTTATAAACCTCATCAATGAACTCTTGAGGCTCCTCATCCATTTTAGAACCATAGAACTCCGGTGGGTTCATCCTCATGAAGTCCCTTACCCTAGATGTCGGTGTAGGAGATAGAGGAGCTTGGGCCCTTGGTTGATTTGGTTGGTCACCGCTTGGACTAGCATGGTAAGAGCATCCCAAAATTCCTCATGAACCATTCCTCCATCTTGAGGAGCTTGAGGAGCGGGAGGAGTCGGTTGCTACTCGGGTGTATGGGCTCTTATTCTCTTGTGTTAGGCATGATCTAGCATAGCAAAGAACAATCATTTTGGGGGAGGGGGGAAATGTTACCTTAACTCTATAGCATGACATTGACCATGAAGAAGAGAAACATTTCCTAAAATGCCTCATAGCCTCTCACTTATAGTTGTGCTGCATAACATAACCATGAATAAGACTCTAATCAATGTAGTGTGTTGGATGCCAATGATCTAACAACCTAGTGCTCTGATACCATCTTTGTCATGACCCAAGCCTAGGGCCTAGTAGTGACCGACGAATGGGGAACCCAAAGGAACCCTAAACAAGCCTCTTAGCATATCATTCCACAACCTTGGTCGCAGAAGCAATTAAATAGTGTTGAAAGAATAGAAATAAGGGAAAAGGGACTAAGGGAGAACTTTCATAATATAAAAATCAAAAGACAAGAGAGTCAAGGCTCATAGCATAATTACACATCATGTCTAACAACACCTCTACTACATAGATACTTAGTGGGGGCCAAGAGAAGCAACCAGCCTCATCTCATAGTTAACATACATCAAAGAAAGAGAGAGTCTTAATACATACCATAAAATCAAAGAATTTTTCCTCGGAATGGAGGACTCACCAACTAGCTTGAATAAATATTACTAGGCACGTGGAGGAGGAGGATGATCAAATGGAGCTCCAGTTCCTACATGGTAACATCATATAGGAATAGAGTATTTGTTAGTACATCTGAGTGTACTAAGTATGTAGGATGCAATGCAAAAAGAGATAGACAACATAATCGAAATGCAAAATCATGAGCAATAGATAGCATAATAACAATATGACATGTATGAATGATGCTTGAAGTAAACCATCTTCTATAGAACATATTACATATGTAAGAAAAAACCATCATCATAGACTAAGAAAACTAGTACTTGGAATCCAAGGCTTTGTACCCCCTTGGAGGGTGATCAAGGTATATACCCCTCAATTGGTAGATGGACATCACACCCTCCATGATAGTGGTCAAGATGTCAACCCCTCAACGTTGTTAATGAACTTTACATGCTCCATGATAGTGGTCAAGGTATCAACCCCTCAACGTTGTTAATGAACTTTACACCCTCCATCATAGTGGTAAAGGTATTAACTCTTAACATGGTTAATGGGCTTCACACCCTCCATCATAGTGGTCAAGGTATCAATCCCTTAACATGGTTAATGGACTTCACACCCTCCATCATAGT
>JAPFFP010038424.1:0-15138 GCA_026153255.1 Solanum medicagineum | reverse complement strand
ATCGAACTGATTCAAGCACTTGGCTAAGAACTCTTGCTTGTCTGGAAACATTATTTTCAAAAAAATTAAACAAGATAATATGAGTTTTCTTAATATGAATTTAATAAAAATGATGTATTCTTTTACTATGATTTAAACAATGTATCATAACTAGCGCTTAAGAGTTTACCTTCTATAAATTTCATCATAACCAATTAAAAGTTCTAGTCCCCTTTTGTTCTTTAAATAAAGAGAAGGTTTCATCCGTCTACCTTATGGGAAGATTATATCAATGGTCATTTCTTTCTCAGTTAATAAATGTTTGGAACTTTGGGTTACTAATTGGTGGAATACTGGGCAATCCGAAATTTTCTTGAATAATATTCAAGAAAAGAGTCTTCTAGAAAAATTTATAGAATTAGAGGAAAATACTAATATAATAGAAAAAAACTTTCTTTTCTATGTACTTTCCCTAGTTCAGTAGCTACCGTGGGCTTTACGCAATCGATCGGATTAAATAGATATTCCTTCAACATAGGTCATTGAAAGGATCACGGAGACCCACCAAAGCATACAAAATAAACTTTTTAGCTGAGTATAGACGTTATGATGATGAAGTGATGATTTAAATGTAATGGTTTGATGAGATAGTTCTATGAAAGGATTAGTCCGAAAAGGGACGATCTCCCGTAAGGAAGGCCACTTAATTCAAGGAGGGACAGGCTCCCATAAGGAAGGCCACTTAATCCGACAAGGGAAGGGATCCATAAGGAAAGTCACTTAATCCAAAAAGGGAAGTTCTCCCATAAGCAGGGCCACTTAAACTGAAAAGGGACGGGCTCCACGAAAGAAGGTCACTTAGTCCAAAAGGGGAAGGGCTCTCATAAGGAAGGTGGCTCCAAAAGGTCTTGTGTTATGATGGTTGAGGCTTAGTTACACATTTATATTATGATCTATATAAGATGAACTATTTACAAAGCATGACTTACTTAAGAGTCGGTTATACATGCCATATTGTTATTATGCTATCTATTGTCTATTGTTACGCATTTTGATTATGATACCTATCTCTTGTTGCATTGAATCCCACATACTTAGTATATTCAAACATACTAACGCATATTCTATTCCTACATGATGTTACCATGTAGGAACCGGAGCTCCTTTTGGTCATCATCCTCCTCTATGTGGCTAGTGGTATCCATTGAAGCTAGTTGGTGAGTCCTCACGTGCGAGTGCAATATCTATGTTCTTAAGCTATGTATTAAAGACTATCCTTCTTTTTGGCATACTTTTACTATGGGGGTGAGGCCAGTTGCTTCTCTTGGCCACTGTTAAGTCCTATGTTAGAGGTGTTGTTGGACAAGTTATATATTGTGCTTGAGCTTTGACTTACTTAAGATATTTAAGTTATTTAAATATAAGTCAATCCCTTAGTCCCAATTCCCCTTATTTACATTTCTTACATTGATTTTCATTGCTTCCGCGACCAAGGATGTATAATGATATCCTACGAGGCTTGATTTGGTCCCTTCGGTTTCCCCATTTGCCGGTCACGTCTAGGCCCTAAGCTTGGGTCGTGACAGCTGGGATGATATTGAACACTCATGTGGTAATCCTTAAGAAGTTCCAACCAATTTCAGGTTCCTTTCGGGGAACACATATTGCAAGCTCTTGTAACTGTGAACATATCAACATGAATCCAAATAGTGTCTCCAAATTTTCAAAAGAAACACCACAACCAATAAGTCAAGATTGTGAGTCAGATAATTTCATTCATGCACTTTCAATTGCCTTGATGCATAAGCTATCACTTTACCATATTGCATGAGCACACAACCCAACCCTATCCAAGAAGTATCACAATACACCATAAACCCATCGAAGCCATCCGATATAGTCTTAACAGGAGCCGATGTAAGTCGGTCTTTTAAAGTCTAAAACTATTCTCACACTCACGCGACTTTTGAAACTCAGTCTTCTATTGAGTCAACTTTTTGTATGGGGATGCAAAGGATGAGAAACCTTCAAGAAATATTCCGTAATAACTAGCCAACCCGAGAAAACTTTGAATATCCGAAGGAGTCAATGGCCTCAGCCAATTATTCATGGCCTCAGTCTTCTTTGGTCAAGCTTAATACCATCACCAGATACCTCATGACCAAGAAAAGATACTTCACCCAACAAAAATACTCATTTACTGAACTTGGTATACAATTGTTTCTCCCTCAAAGTATGGAGAACCAACCTCAAATGATCCGTATGCTCCCACTTCGGGATTGAATCATAATATCATCAATGAAGACAATCTCAAAACTATCAAAAAATGGCTTCAACACACAATTCATAAGATCCATAAAAACAGATGGAGCATTATTTAAACCAAACGATGTCACCACAAATTCAAAACTTTTGTATCTAGTTCAGAATGCCATTTGGAAATGTCACACTCTCTTACCCTCAATTGATGATAATCGGAACAAAGTTAAATTTTTTTGAAATAGGTGGCCCCTTGATGTTGATCAAATAAGTTATCGATCCTTGGCAACAGATATTTATTCTTTATGGTTCCCTTATTCAGTTGCCTATAATCAATGCACATCCAAAGAGACCCATATTTCTTTATTATAAATAACACTGGAGCACCCCATGGCAATATACTTGGTCTAATAAAGCCTTTGTCTAATAAGTCTTTCTTTTAGTCCTTCAACTCCTTCAATTTAGCTGGTGCATACAATAACAAGGAATAGAAATAGGTTGAGTGTTCGAGAAAAGATCTATGCCAAAGTCTACTTTCCTTTTGGGAGGTATACCGACCAAGTTTTCAGAAAAAAACATTTGGAAACTCAATAACCACCAAAACCGATTCAAGAGTAGGTGACCCAGACTCCACATCTCTAACCCTCATAATATGACAGATGCACCCCTTAGAAATCATCCTTTGGGTTTTGAGATAAGAGATAAACCGACCCTTAATAGCAAAATCACTACCTTTTCCCTCAAGAACAGGCTCATCTGGAAATTGGAATTTTAGTTTCGAGTTTTACAATCTATAGAGGCATATGATGCATGCAACCTATCAATCCTAAGAATAATATAAAAATCAAATGTCTCAAGTTCCACAAGGTCACACGGAAGGACTTTACGCAAAATAAAGACACAAAAACCCTAATAGACTCTTTGGGCTTCAGTAGACTCGCCCACAGGAGAACAAAATGAAAAGGGCTCCCTTAAAATGTCAAGACACAATTCAAACTTAATAGCCAAAAGAGGAGTGACAAAAGATAAATTTGCACTTGGGTCAAGCAAAGCATAAGCATCAAAATCAAATAATTGTAACGTTCCGGTCACTACATTTGGGGTCTCTTCTACTTCCGATTGAGCATGTAAAATGTTGAACCTATTGTTTATGGGGGTATCACTATGAGAAACCCTCGGTTAGACTTAATCACCATGATCTATTTGACCCAAACCCTTTTTGACAGCATTGGGACAATTAACAATCTTTTGGCTCAGATCACTACACCCAAAACAAGTAACTTCTTCCAACATGCACTTGAGTGATTTTTCCCACACCTGTCACGCCGAGGAGGTGATGGTCCACCTCCCACCTGTGCTTTGGGAGGTGACACCCTACTATTGACAACCCTTGTATTAGAACTTTGGCCTTATTGGAAACGACCATATCCACGACCACTCCTAGAGTTGGAGAATCCACCATCTTAACGGGCCCTGTTGGAATCATTCACCCTCTCCTTCTTGAGCTTCTCCCCTTTAATCTGTTTAGCATAAGTCATAAGCCTGGATATGTCCATGTCCAAAATAAGCATAGCCTTACAGTATTCCTTCACAATCAAATCAAATATCTCTATGTCATGACCCAAGCCTAGGGCCTAGACGTTATATAATGAATGGGGAACCCGAAGGAACCCCATACAAGCCTCTTAACTTGTTATTACACATCATTGGTCACGGAAGCATATAAGAGACATAAAAGAGTACGAATAGGGGGCAAAGGGCTAAAAAGAGAACTTACATAACATCATAATCAAGAGACAAGAGTCCAAGCTCATCTCATAGATACAAAATATGTCTAACAAACACCTCTAATACATAGATAAGAGTGGGGGCCAAGACAAAGAAACTAGGCTCAGCCTCGTAGCCAAAATAGATCACAAAGAAGAATGTCTCAATACATAACTAGAGAACATAGACTAAGGTACCCAAAATGGAGGACTCACCAACTAGCTTGAGTAGCACAAACTAGCCACGTGGAGGAGGATGATCAACTTGGGCTTTGGTTCCTATATGGTGATATCATGTAAGAAAGTGTATGCATTAGTACATTCGAATGCACTAAGTATGTAGGATGCAATACATCAAGAGATAGGAATCATAATCAAAATGTATAGCAGTAGGCAATAGACAACATATAACAATATGACATGTATGCTCAATGCTAAAGAAAAAGATGCTTAACTAACTCATGCTCATATAAAATATTATATGTGTAGAATAGACCAAGCTAGATTTCCAAAGTATAAACCCCTTGGTATGTTAGTGATGATGCCGCCCCATCACTTAGGTAGTGAAGTACTAACTCTTCACTCAATTTGTGATGATGCTGCCCCATCACGTAGGTGGAGAAACACAAACCCTTCACTCGGTTGATGAGTATAAACCCTCATCTTGGTTTGTAATGATGCCGCCCCATCACTAGGTGGAGAAGTACGAAGCCTTCACTTGGTTGATGAGTACAAACCCCCATCTCGATTATTCGGGTTCCTCGAACCCCCGGTTTGGACATGGTCTAATGCAATATTTTTTATTTGATTTATGATATTCATAAGTTCTTTTCATCATCATAACTTTAATCATATCATATCTCATGTTTTGGACCTTCAATTCCTCAAGAAACCATAACTGGACATTTTAACAAACACTTAGAGGGTGTGAAATGATAGTATAAAAAAATCCAATTATAAATCATGCAAAACAATCCATTGTAAAACTATCAATCAACATCTTGCAACACCCTCAAGCAATATACATTAAAACCCCTCATCAAATCTAACAGTAGATCCAAAATTTATAGCTCAAAACATAGTAAAGCAGTCACATCTTTACCCAACTTTGACATAGTTCATAAATAAGTTCATAATAGTAAACCCATTTTTAAAATCAACATTAAATCAGGCAAATTGAGTAAAATGGAGATTAGGGCACAATGGGTGGAAGGACCCAATAGCTAAAACGTAGATACCTTAGCTTTGAAGAAGCTCTTGATGAAGATTGAATATGGAAGCTTGAAGCTTGAAGCTTGAAGCTTGAAGGGAATCCTTAGTTTTGGATGAGGGCTTTGGGACTTGAATTTTTGTGTGATAATATGCTAAGTGTGTGAGTGAGTATTGGGAAATGTTTTGGGTGATATGAGGGTAAAACTTGGCTAAGTATTAATAAAAACACATTTGGGAACACTTGGGCCCAACACTGAGAAAATATTGGGAGAAGTAAAAAAAAAAAACAGTCACCAAAAATATTCTAGTGTGCATCGTGAAAGTGGCCCGCACAACTCTCTGGATTTTTCATTTTCAAATTTCATAATAGTTAATCATTCACTCTTAAACCCGCTTTAGACCCCTTTGCACCTAATTTGACCCCCTAAACAAGAATATGAAGTTGAACTTTTGAAATCGCTCACAGATTTTGAGATATATGGAAATTAAAATTTCGAGTATTTTGAGGCACATTTTTGGGGTCGTTTCAATATCTCCCCCTTAGGAACATTCATCCTCAAATGTAAAATAGGTGTATAAGACAAGAGTGATCATAAACAAATCAGACCCAGCAAGAGTGCAACATTACATTTAAAACACCATTTTTAAAATCTCAACATAAGTGTAAAATCATCATAAGTTTGCCAACTTAAACATGAATGCATATGAATGACATAGGGGATGAAATATGAGACTTGAAATCACATAGGGGGCTTTGAATTAGTACCTTAGGCTTGAGTGGAGTGGAAAAGATAAGAATACTGCTTTAGCATGTCTAGTTCGGCCTCTCATGTAGCACTTTCGACTTGTTGGTTCCTCCAAAGGACCTTAACGGATGCCACCTCCTTCTTCCTTAATATCTTCACTTGTCTATCCACAATCTGAACCGGAACCTCCTCATAGGTCAAGTTATCCTCAACAACCATAATATCAAGAGGTACAATAGCATTAGGATCAACAACACATTTCCTAAACATAGGGACATGGAACACTGGGTGAACCAAATTAATTTCACTAGGCAACTTCAACTCATAAGCTACCTTAATAACCTTCTTTATCACCTCATATAGACCAACATACCTTGGACTCAACTTCCCCTTTTTACCAAAACAGACCACACCTTTCATTGGAGAAACCTTCAAATATACTGAATAACCTACTAGGAGTTCTAGGTCTCTTCTTCTTACATCATCATAGGATTTTTGACGACTTTGGGTTGTCCTCAACCTTTCACTAATCATTCTAGCCTTCTAAAATGCCTCCACAACTAGGTTCGCCACAAATAAAGCCACCTCTCCAACCTCAAACCAACCCATCGGTGATCTCCAATTGATGCACCTCCCTAGCCATCTCCCTATCACTACCATCGACATGAGTTAGGCTACCATTAGACACCAGATTCAAAGCATCCTCCACAATATTTGCCATACCCGGATGGTAATGCACACTCATGTCATAGTCCATAAGAAGTTCTAGCCACTTTCTTTATCTCTAGTTGAGATCCTTTTGAGTGAAGACATATTGGTGGCTCTTATGATCGATGAAGACATCAACATGCACGCTATACAAATAATGATGCCAAATATTTAATGCAAACACCACGACAGCCAATTTAAGATCATGGATAGGATAGTTCATTTCATGCACTTTGAGTTGCCTAGATGGATAGGCTATGACCTTACCATTTTGCATCAGGGACACAACCCAAACCAACTCTAGATGCATCACAACACACAACAAAACCCTCAAGCCCATCCGATAGTGATAATATAGGAGCGGACACAAGTCTATCATTCAATGTTTGGAAGTTTTTCTCATATTCATTGTTCCACACAGACTTAACCTTCTTTTGAGTCAAATTGGTCATAGGGGAAGCAATGGAGGAGACCCATTCATAAACCTTCTATGGTAGCCTGCAAGGCCCAAGAAACTCCTAATATCCAATGGGGTCAATTGTCTAGGCCAATTTCTAATCATATTTGTCATCTTAGGATCCACCTTAATACTATCCCCTGACACCACATGACCCAAGAATGAAACCTCATTCAACAAAAATTCACACTTTTCATATTTAGAATACATTCTCTCCCCCCTAAATCTTAGCAACACTACCCTCAAATGACCCATATGCTCCTCCCTACTATGTGAATAGATCAACATATTATCAATGAAGACCATAACAAAGGAATAGGTAGGGTTTGAAGACCCTATTCATTAGGTCCATGAAGATGGCCGGTGTATTAGTCAACCCAAAGGACATCAACACAAATTCGTAATGTCATATCTAGTCCAGAAAGTCGTCTTGCGAATATCACACTTCCTCACCTTCACTTGATGGTACCCAGATCGAAGATCAATATTAGAGAAAAAGCTAGGCCCTTGCAATTGGTCAAACAAGTCATCAATTCTTGGAAGAGGATATTTATTCTTTATAGTGACCTTATTGAGTTGTTGATAGTCCATGCACATTTTAAGTGACCCATCCTTCTTCTTTACAAATAACACAGGTGCACCCCAAGGTGATTGGCTTGGTCTAATAAATCCCTTCTCCAACAAATCTTTCAGTTGCTCCTTTACCTCCTTCAACTCTATTAGGCCTTACGATAAGGGAGGACGGAGATAGGTTAAGTATCAGAAAGGAGATCTATACAAAAATCTATCTCCTTTTTGGGAGGGACACTAGGAAGGTCATTTGGGAAGACATTAAGAAACTCATTTACAATCGGCATCGACTCAAAGGAAGTGACTTTGGACTCCACATCTTTAACCCTCACAAGATGATACAAACACCACTTAGAAATCAACTTATGGGCTTTAATGCAAGAGATAAACCTACCTTTTACCATCACACCATGACTTTCCCACTCAAGGATGGGTTCATTTTGGAATTGAAACTTGACCCTACGGGTTAAACAATCAATAGAAGTGTAGTGTGCATGCAACTAATCCATCCCAAGAATAACATCAAAATCAACCATATCTAATTCAACAAGATCACAAGGTAAGATTTTATGCAAGATGCAAACCGAACAATTTCTATACGCTTTTCTAGGAACAACAGATGCACCAATAACAGTAGACACTCATAAGACTTATGCAACAATTTGGAATCAACATGGAACTTTTTAGCAATAAAAGGGGTAATAAAGCAGAGGGTGGCACCAAGATCAATCAAAGAATATACATCAAAGTATAAGATTTTCAACATACCGGTAACAATATTGAGGACCTCACCAACCCCTTGCCTCCATGTAGAGCATAAAACCGATTGTTCCTTGGGCACCACGTTGAGGACCACCTTTACCCAATGAAACTCTATTTGCACCCCAGACCTTGCCATAGTTTCTTGGACAATATATCTTCTTGGGATCAAGCTCCCCACAACCAAAGCATGCATTAGAACCCTTCAAACACAGGACATTATGATCTCTTTCCACATCATGGGCACACATCCTTAGGAGCCACACCACCAAAACCTTGAGGCCTAGGGATGTTATTGGCTAATCCCCTTTTGGTAGCATAAGGAGGCACTTGGCCTTGATGAAACCTAGCATCTCTTTGGAAGTTACCCTCAAAATGGGCCTTGTTAGCCTCATGGACCCTCCTCTTTCTCAACTTTTCCTCCTCCATTTGCTCGCCATATGTCATCAACCAAGACAAGTCCATGTCACTAATTAGTAAGGCGGACCGAAATTCTTCACTCACCAAGTCGGAGACCCCTATCACAAATTTATTCATGTCAGATTTAGGAGCGGCCACCAAATGAAGAGCATACATTGAAAGTTGATTAAACTTGAGGGCATACTCCATCACACTCATAGCACCTTGTTTCAAGTTCGTAAACTCTACCAACTTTGCTTCCCTAAGCTCTAGAGAGAAAAACTTATTAAGGAAAGCCAATTTGAACTTCTCCCAAAGTATCACATAACCATTTCCCTTCTCCCCCTTCCATTGATCATACCAAATTTGGCCTACCCCTTTGAGTTGGTATACCGTCAACTCCGCCTTTTCATTCGGCTTAACACTCATGATATACAAGATTTTGTAGACCCCATCAATGAACTCTTGTGGATCTTCATCCACCTTTGACCCATAAAAAACCAGAGGACTCATCCTCATGAAGTACCTTGCACTAGCTCCGGGGGTAGTAGCATGAGGGGCTTGGGACCCTTGATTGACTTGGTTGGCCACCACTTGTGCAAGCATAGTGAGAGAATCTCGGAGTTCACCATTGGTAGGTAGCTCCTTAGGAGTTTGGGCCCATCTTCCTCTAGTGTTTTGCATGATCTAGCATAGAAAAGGAAAATCATTAGGGGGAAAGACTTACTACAACTCTATATGAAGAAGGGAAACATTTTCTAAAATGCCTCAAAGCCTCCTATTCATTGTCATGGCACACTTCATAACCATGAATAGGACTCTAATCGGCACGGTGTGCTAGACTCCGAGGATCTATCAACCTAGTGCTCTGATACCAAGTTTGTCATGACCCAAACATAGGGCCTAGACGTGACACCACGAATGGTGAACCCGAAGGAACCCCAAATAAGCCTTTTAACTTGTCATTACACATCATTAGTCATGGAAGCATATAAGAGACATAAAAGAGGAAGAAATAGCGGGAAAGGGCTAGGGGGAGAGCTTGCATAACATAATAATCAAGAAATAAAAGTCAAAGCTCATATCATAGATACATAATATGTCCAACAAACACCTGTAATACATAGATAAGAGCGGGGGCCAAGACAAAACAGTCGGGCTCACCCTCATAGTCAAAATAGAACATAAAGAAGAATGTATCAATACATAAGAAGAGAACATAGACTAAGGTCCCCGAAATGGAGGACTCATCAACTAGCTTGAGTATCACCGAACTAGCCACGTGGAGGAGGATGATCAACTTGGGCTCCGATTGCTACATGGCGATATCATATAGACAAGAGTATGCTGTAATACGTTTGTATGTACTAAGTATGTTAGATGTAATGCAACAAGAGATAGGCATCATAATCAAGATGCATAGCAATCGGCAATAGACAACATATGACAATATGACATGTATGCTCAATGCTAAAGTAAAACATGCTTAAATAACTCATGCTTATATAAGATATCATATATGTAGAATAGACTAAGCTAGATTTCCTAAGTACAAACCCCTTGGTAGGTTAGTGATGATGCCGCACCACCACTTAGGTGGTGAAGTACTAAACCTTCACTCGGTTGGTGATGATGCTACCCCATCACCTAGGTGGAGAAGTACAAACCCTTCACTTGGTTTATGAGTACAAACCCACATCTCGGTTAGTGATGATGCCGCCCCATCACTTGGTGGAGAAGTACAAACCCTTCACTCGATTGATAAGTACAAACCCCCATCTCGGTTTTCCGGGTTCCTAGACCCCCGGGATTGGGGGTGGTCTAGTTCAACACTTTATGTAGAATTATCATATACATAATATCAGTCATATCATATCTCAAGCATTGGACCTTCAATTCCTCAAGAAACCATAATCAGACATTTTAACAAACACTTAGAGGGTCTTAAATGGTAGTATAAAATCATGTAATTTAGAGATGAAATCATACAAAAAAATCTATTGTAAAACCATCAATCAACACCTTGCAACACATTAAAGAAATATACATCAAAACCCCTTATCAAATATAATAATAGATCTAAGATTTATAGCTCAAAACATAGCAAAACAGTTATAACTTTACCCAGCTTTATCATAGTTTATAGACATGTTCAAAATAGTAAACCCATTTGTAAAATCAACTTTAAATCATGGAAATTAAGTAAAAAGGAGATTAGGGCACAATAGGTGGTAGGATCCAATGGCTAAAACCTAGATACATTAGCTTTGAAAAAGCTCTTGATGAAGATTGAAAATGAAGGCTTGAAACTTGAAGGAAATCCTTAGTTTTGGATGAGGGTTTTGGGACATGAATTTTTGTGTGACAATATGACTAAGTATTTTAGTGAGTAATGGAAAATATTTTTGGTGATATGAGGGTGAAATTTTGCTAAGTATAGATAAAAACACGTATAGGAACACTTGGGCCCAACACTTAGAAAATTTTGGGCAAAGTAAAAAAAGTAGTCACCAAAAATTTACTGGTGTGCATCGTGGAAGCACCGCGCACAGCTCTCTGGAATTTGCATTTTCAAAATTCATAATTACTAATCTTTTGCTCTTAAATCAGTGTTAGACCCCTTTTCACCTAATTTTGACCTCCTGAATAGGAATATAAAGTCAGATTTTTGATATCACGCACGGACTTTGTGATATATGAAAATCAAATTTTTGGGCATTTCGAGGCACATTTTTGGGCACTTTTTGGGGTCGTTTTACACAAAAATAAACTTGTGCATTCTTTCATGGGGATCAGCCTCTAGCCTAGGAGAATATTTTGAGATCTTGGTGAACTTGAGGGCATATTCCCTCATATTCATACCACCCTACGTAAGGTTGATAAACTCTATCATTTTGACCTCCTAAGCTTATATGAAAAGAAACAATCCAGAAAGGCAAACTTGACCCAACTAATCCCATCACCACTAATCCTCTCTATCAACCATGGGGTGTACCACACTTGAGCCACATTGTTAAAATGACAAGCAGCTAGGTCATCTTTCTCTTCTGTAGTTACCCTATGATAGTCAACACTTTAGAGAGCTCATCAATGAAGTCTTCAGGATCCTTTTAGGCTTTTGGCCCATAAAACTCTATAGGATTCATTCGATTAAAATCTCTAACTCTAGAAGCTAAAGTGGGAGCATGAGGAGGAGGATAAGCCTACCTAGCTTTGTTGGTCATCACTTGGGCAAGCATGGAAAAGGTATTCAGGGAATTCATATTGAGTTACTGACTATCCCAAAGGCTCTTGGGGAACATGGTCCTCATTAAGTAGGGCCTGCCTTTGTAGAGGCTCTCTTCTTGGAGGCATCTTTTAAGGAATCAAAAGCATTGTCATAGTTAGGAAGTCTGAAGACACGATCCAAAGCAAGATATAAGATATGAAAAAGTAATTTAATTCCTAGAAAGTCATCATAACCTCTTCACTCTCATGAATAGGACTCTAATCACTGCGGCGTGTTGGACTCCGACGATTATTTATAAACCTAGTACTCTGATACCAAGCTTGTCATGACCTACGCCTGGGACCGAGAAGTGATATGGAGAATGGGAACCTGAGTATCCCTAAATAAGCCTCATAACATCTACATGCACATCATTGGTTCAGAAGCGCATAATGAAGAAATACACACATAGTTCTAAGGGATGGGAAAGTATGACTAACTATATAAGGATGTCATAGGGATAGGGAATAGTATGATCCATATAACACATAACACTTAGGAGCTAAGGGGTGGGTATGTATGAGTCACGCCATGGGGATTGAAAGGACTTAGGACATTCAACATTTCCACATCTCATCATGAACAAATCATATATCATCAACATTCAATAGATAGCAATAATCATAATCTCTATAAACAAAAAACATGATATAGCACACATCCTTCCAAGAGTATACATGTTGTTCAACAATGCCTCTAAGTCATATAATAAGACGGGGGCTAGGATATGTCCCGAGCTCAACTTAAAAGTTAAAAAACAAGTGGAAACAACCTAATATGTAGATGGAAGGTGGCTTGTCATTTGATGATAGGATTCACCACAAAAACTCTCAAAATCCAAGCTAACCATCAAGAGATGGATGAAGATAGTCTTGGACTTTACATAGTTAGATCATGTAGGCAAAGAGTATGTGTTAGTATATTTGAATGTACTAACTATGGGTGTGTGATGCATATAAAGTCACTAAATCTGCATTCAATGTTAGGGAGAAGTATATGCATAAGGAATAGTAGTATATCAATATGTCATGAAATAAATGATGCATGAAATGGCATTATACTTCAACATAGCATGGATGTGACCATACTGGCATCTCAAACCCATGCGAGTTATTATATTAATTTGTTTGATGAAATCCTCCCATCAGATGAGAGTAGGCTACTTGCCAAAGGTAGTCTATACCACCCCTTATGACCCAGTCATTTCAGTGTGATGGCTGCCTTCCTTATGACCCAATCATTTCAGGATTTCACAATCATATCATAACTATCCTTTAAAGGGGCATAAACACATAACTATGCTAGCACATAGTTATGGGACTTGGTTACTGGACCCTTACTAATAGCCCGTGTCCCACAAGTCCACTCAGTGCAAAGTTATCATCCCATGAGAATACATATACATATACATGCTTTCAAAAGAGGCATAAATCATTTCAAATCATTTGAACTCATACTTAGTGTCATAGACATAGGACATTTGCTATGACTCCTGTGAGACACTTGTAAATTTACTCATGATTCTGTCATGATCTTGCAAATATAAGTAAGACTTTCAACTATTGACTACTAAGGGAATGTTAGATAAGAAGACTAAGAGAGCTTGTAAGAATGAAGACTTGTATTGCTTAGAATGTTTTTCAATTTCTAGATTTCTAGGTTGATGTCTTACAAATTAATGACCCTCCTATTTATTCTACTTCTTAGGGGTCAAATTGTAAATAATAATTACTTACAAATCCCTCACTATTTACACTTAAGTCCATATTCTAGAATTCGTTAGACATCTAAAGTTCTCAAAGACGTTCCAAGTCCTGATTACATGGCTCTAGATTTTTCTAAGTGTCCACATGATTTACTATAAATTATGGAGTCTTCCAAGGAGCTTCAAATACTATCCATAATGTTGTAGAGTCTTTCGGAAACCTCTCCAAGACTCTAGTTTCTTCTCCTTGGATCTAGATTCTTCCTTCTTTTTATGGAAGATTGGTGGGTGGTGACAATCTCCCCCACCTGATGTTGCGACATCCTAAGCACAATGCTATAGGAGGAACTCCCATGCTCTCCTCGAACTCGTAGTATCCACCTTCGAATTTCCATATACCCCTATGTCATCCTTGTGTGGTTTCCACTGGGGTTTGCCCATTTCAGCACTCGAGGAATACTGTTGTGGTTGGCTGACTTTATTCCTTCTTGGCTTCCATTGTTGGCTTCTCTTTTGACTATTTTTTCTTTTTGCTGGCATGGAACACGACAATGCTTTTCATCGTGAAAGATTTCGATGAGCTACAAGGACAATTGTTGAGCTTTTTCCTCTGACTTAGGCATCTTGACTAAGGGCACCGTATAGAAACCTCCTTGCTCTATGACCACGAGTTGTTGGAGGCATGGATTGATCACTACATGGCACTTCTGAAAAAAATTCCTGCCAAAGAAAAATGTTAAAGAGATCTATCTGTGTGACATAAATGTTGGTCTTACCATGTCACTTTCCTAACACTATGTCGACTCCCTCAGTAACTCCATATAAGGGAGTCATTAGCGCATTAAATGTCCTTAGTTGCACATTAAATGGATTATAATTCCGCCCTAACTTCATCGCCACGGACTTAGTCATGATGTTGGGCTTAACGCCTATGTCAACCATGGAACGAGCAGGTCATCCATTGATTGTGATATCTACGTACTACAAGTATACTTTTTTGGCTTCTCTATTTGCTTCATGGCTACTCCCAAAGCCCAACCACACCTACCCGAACTATATCCAATTCTTCCCCTGATTTGGGTGCCTCTTCTTATGCCTTTCGCTCCTTCCAATCCTGCAATATAGCACTAAGGCTCTTTAGTTTTGGGCACTTCTTGTAGCTATGCGCCCCCCACATATGTAGAACCTAAGCCCTTTCTTGTGCTGTGCCTTTCCCTCTCCACAGTTTTGTCACCCAAACCTCTTGTTATAAGGACTACAAGTATCATGATGCTTAGGATGTGGCTTCCACCCCTTGCCTTTGCCGATAT
>JAPFFP010038413.1:0-15139 GCA_026153255.1 Solanum medicagineum | reverse complement strand
ATGTAGCCAGCATAGGATAGGATTGTACCACGGTACCTTCCTCATTAGCCACTGAGATGGCCTAGTTTTGGGATGGACTCACTCCCCTAGTTCTTCGTCCCTTACCCTGGCAAAGTACGAGATGACTCTGGCAGCATGGGCAAGATGTTGTATCACCACGGAGCTCATAGTGGTGGTTGTCGGTTAGAGAAACTTCCCAAACTAAGAAATTATGTTTTACTTACCAGTTTTCAACATGCTATTTTCAACATATAAAGTGTTTATCATTATTGTTACTTTACTATGAGTTATGTTTATATTCTTTTTGAGAAATATTATGTATCCTAAGTTATTGTTTAACCATCTTACACACTGTACATTCCACGTACTGACGTCCTTAGGACTTGCATCATTTTATGATGTAGAACCAGGTGAAAGAGTTCTTCAGCACCCGCTTCGTTGAGAACTTGACAGCTTCCAGTCTTGTGGTGAAGCCTCTTCTCATTTAGGGGATTTTGAGTTACTCTATTTCAGTTCAACATTTGTTTCTAGTTCTGGCTACTTGGGGCCTGTCCCAGATTCCTTTCAGACTATTTTTAGTATAGGTTCCATAGACTATGTGTTAGATACTTCTGTTCTGATTAAATTGATTTCACTGTTGAACTATTTCTCTTTTCAGTTATTCAGACAAGTTTAGTAGTTTTATGTTGCTTATTCAAAGCCTTTTCACTATTGTTATGTCTTCCGCTGAGTAAGTAGCTAGGCCAAGTGGTTCGGTTAGGACCAGAAATGATTTTCGAGTGCCAACCATGTCCAGGGTGTAGGCTCAGGACAGGACAAACTTGGTATCAGAGCACAGAGTTTAAGAGTCCTAGGGAGTCTATGGAACTATGTCTAGTATAGTCCATCTTATGAGTGTGAAGCACACCACATCTATAATAGGGAGGCTACGGGACATTAGGAAGTGTCATCGTTAATCATCATTCTTTGTCTCGTACTTCAAGTGTATCTCTGTGAAATCCCTTCTAACTCGTGCATTCACGTCTTGTTTTTCAGAGCATGCCTCCACGCAAAGCGAACAGACCAGTAAGGGGCAGAGGGCACCCAGCCAGGAGAAACGAAAACCATCCTGGACGAATTCCTGAGGAACCTAGAGGTCCAATTGTGCCTGTGGAGCAACCACAGCGAGCAGACATCTCCAATGTTGAGCTTCACCAAGACATCTAGACTTTGGCTCAGGAGGTCACTACTCAGGGAGGTCGCCACGGAGATGGTAGGAATGATGAGCCGAATGCCGCCAGAGTTCGTGAGTTCCTGAGGATGAACCCACCAGAATTTATGTGGTCCAATGTGAAGGAGGATCCTGAGAACTTTATTGAGGAGCTTCAGAAGGTGTTTCAGGTTATGCGTATTGGTGATACTGAGCGGGTTGAGTTGGCTGCCTACTAGCTTAAAAGGGTAGCTAGACTCTGGTTTGATCAGTGGAAAGGGAGCAAGGTAGATGGGGCGCCAGCTATTAGTTGGGTGGTGTTTGAGGAGGCCTTTTTGGGACAATACTTTCCAAGGAGATGAGGCAGGCTAAGATAAGGGAGTTTCTGAACCTGAAGTAGGAGAACATTAGTGTACGGGAGTACAACCTCAAGTTTACTCAGCTATCCCATTACGCTCCAGCTATGGTGGCAGACATGCATACTGGGATAGATCTCTTCGTGTCTGGGCTCTCTCGAATGACTAAGAGAGAGTACAGGAATGCGATGTTGATTGGGGATATATATATAGCCCGTTTGATGACATATGTTCAGTAGGTAGAAGAGTAGAAGATGCACGATTGAGAGGATTTCAGGAGCAAGAGGGCCAAGACATCAGGCCAGGAGACAGGCAAGAAAGGGACTGGATATAGAGGTCACTCATCTTTTCAGCCTAAGACAGCCGGACCAGCACCTTCATCCGCTAGTATACCTGCACCGAGAGTTAAGAATGAGCAGAGTTCACATCCCCGTAGGTTCCCCAGCAGCCAGTCATAGGGTAGTGTAGCTCAAGGAGCGAACAGTTATCGTACTTGTGGTAAGTGTGGTAGGTCTCATCCCGGAGAGTGCCTTATGGCATAAATGGTTGCTTCAAATGTGGCCAGGTGGGCCACTTCTTGAAGGATTTCCCTATGGGGAAGCAGAACATGAGAGATACCAGATCACAGACGGTCTCTTCAGCACCGCAGGGTAAGCCACCTCACAGGAGTACTACAACAAGGACAAGCGGGGGCACAAACCGCTTGTATGCCATGGGCACCAGACAAGAGCCGAAGAACTCACTCGATGTGGTTACGAGTATGCTCAAAATCCTTACTTATGATGTCTATGCATTACTAGACCCAGGAGCCACATTGTCATTTGTAACCCCATATGTAGCTATGAAGTTTGGGGTCAACCCAAAATGCTTTCTTGAGCCTTTTAGTGTTCAACTCCTACTGGAGAGTCTATTTTAGCCCTAAGAATTTATAAGGGTTGTCCAGTCTTAGTTTATCATAAGACTACTGTAGCTGATGTGGTGGAGTTAGACATGGTAGATTTTGATATCATTCTAGGGCATAGATTAGCTTCATGCTGGGTATGCCTCCATAGATTGCAGAACCAGAGTAGTCAAGTTTGAGTTTCCCAACAAACCAATCTTGGAGTGGAGGGGTAGCTTAGTATTTCCTAAGGGTTAGTTTGTCTCATATCTCAAAGCTAGAAAGTTAATCTCCAAGGGATATATATACTGCCTAGTCAGAGTTCAGGATTCTCATGCTGAGGCACCATCTCTTTAGTCTGTCCCAGTTGTGGATGAGTTCCCAAAAGTATTTCCGGAGGATCTTCCCGGAGTCCCTCCTGAAAGGGAGATAGACTTTGGGATAGATACTTTTCCAGATACTCAACCCATATCTAATCCTCCATACCGTATGGCTCTTTCAAGATAAAAGAGTTAAAGTTGCAGCTGAAAGATCTTTTAGATAAGGGTTTCATTAGACCAAGCGTCTCACCTTAGGGTGCTCCAGTTCTTATCGTGCGTAAAAAGGACGGTTCTCTAAGGAGGTGCATAGATTACCGTCAGCTGAATAAGGTCATCATCAAGATCAAGTATCCTCCACCCAGAATTGATGACTTATTCGACCAACTTCAGGGTGTTACTGTTTTTCCAAGATAGATCTCAGGTCCGGGTACCATCATCTAAAAGTTAGAGAGAGAGACATTTCTAAGACAGCTTTCAGAACCTGATATGGTCATTATGAGTTTTTGGTCATGTCCTCCGGGTTGACAAATGCATTAGCAGCTTTCATGGATCTTATGAATAGGGTGTTGAGGTCGTACCTAGATATGTTCGTTGTTGTTTTCATAGATGATATCCTGATCTACTCCCATAATAAGGAGGAGCACGTAGAACATCTTAGTGTTATCCTTCATATCCTTAACGATAAGCAGCTATATGCTATATTTTCTAAGAGTGAGTTCTGGTTGGCATCTGTGGCGTTTCTAGGGCATATGGTGTCTGGTGAAGGTATCCAAGTAGATTTCCAAAAGATTGAGGCAGTAAAGAATTGGGTAAGGCCTATAACTCCCACAGAGATAAGGAGTTTCTTGGGTTTGGCGGGGTACCACAGACAGTTTGTAGAGGGGTTTTCTTCTATCTTAGCTCTCTTGACTAAGCTAACTCAGAAGAAGACTAAGTTCGAATGGTCAGAGGCTTGTGAGAAGAGTTTCCAAGATTTGAAGACTAGGCTGACCACAACCCCAGTCTTATCCCTACCAGATGGAGTTGATGATTTTGTAGTATATTGTGATGCTTCCAGAGTTGGCTTGGGCTGTGTATTAATCATAGAGGCAAGGTGATAACATATGCCTCCAGACAGCTTAAGATTCATGAAAAGAATTACCCAACTCATGATCTTGAGCTTGCTGCAGTGGTGTTTGCTCTGAAGATCTGGAGACACTATCTATATGGTGGACACGTGTATATCTTCACGGACCACAAGAGCCTGCAGTATGTATTTGGCCAGAAGGAGCTGAATTTGAGACAGAGGAGATGGTTGGAACTGCTGAAAGACTATAATATGAGTATCCTCTATCATCCAAGTAAAGCTAATGTAGTTGTTGATGCTCTTAGTAGGGTGACCATAGGGTGCAAAGCTCATGTTTAGGAGGAAAAGAAAGAGTTAGCTAAGGAGGTTCACAGACTAGCCCATTTGGTGGTGCAGATTGAAGATTTTGACAAAGGCGGGGCCATTATCAGAAATGGGTCAGAGTCATCCTTGGTGGTAGAAATGAAAGAAAAACAAGACCGGGATCCTATTCTCCTCCATTGAAAGAAGATGTTCAAAAGCAGAAGGTATTGGTGTTCTCAAAAAGGGGAGATGGTGTCCTGGGATACCAAGGCAGGTTGTGTGTGCCAAGTGTTGATTACCTAAGAGATAGGATTTTTGCTGAGGCCCATAATACCAGATACTCTATCCACCCTATTGCAACAAAGATGTATAGAGATTTGCGAGAAGTCTACTGGTGGGAGGTATGAAGAAGGACATTGCAGAGTTTGTGTCTAGATGCCCAAATTGCCAGCAAGTTAAGGTTGAGCACCAAAGGCCTTGTGGTGTAGCCAAGAACATAGAAATTCTGGAATGGAAATGAGAGATGATTAATATGGACTTTGTAACAGGATTACCTCGATCCCGTAGGCAGATGATGCGATATGAGTCATAGTAGACAGAATGACCAAGTCAGCTCACTTTTTATCTGTCAAGATGACTGATACAGCTGAGGATTATACCGTAATTTTATCTTAAGGAGATTGTTAGGCTGCACAGGGTCCCTATATCCATTATTTCAGACAGAGGAGCTCAGTTTACAACACAGTCTTGGAAGTCCTTTCAGTAGGGGCTCGGTACGAAGGTGAAACTTAGCACAACTTTCCATCCATAGATAGATAGGCAAGTACAGCGGACTATACAAACCTTGGAAGATATGTTGAGGGCGTGCGTGATAGACTTTAAAGGTAACTGGGATGATCATTTACCTTTGATTGACTTCTCTATAATAACAGCTTTCAGGCTAGTATAAAGATGACACTGTATGAGGCTCTTTATGGGAGGAGGTGTAGATCACCCATAGGGTGGTTTGAAGTTGGTGAGGCAGGATTGATAGGACCTAATTTAGTCTACCAGGCTATGGAAAAAGTGAAGGTTGTCTAGGAGAGGCTCAAACAGCTCAGAGCAGACAAAAGTCGTACACGGATGTTAGAAGAAGAGACTTGGAGTTTGAGGTAGGCGATTGGGTATACCTGAAGGTATCTCCAATGAAGGGAGTTATGAGATTCGAGAAGAAGGGGAAGCTTATCCCACGATATATTGGGCCTTATCAGATCCTAAGAAGAATGGGTAGCATTGCTTACGAGCTAGAGTTACCAACTAAATTAAGTGTCATACACCCAGTGCTTTACATTTCAATGCTTAAGAAGTGCCTGGGAGATCCCTCTCTAGTTATCCCGGTTGAAAGTGTTGGAATTAATGACAATTTTGCATATGAAGAGATCCCGGTACAGATATTAGACCGATAAGTTCGCAAGTTGAGGACCAAAGAGATAGCTTCAGTGAAAGTATTATGGAGAAACCAATTCGTGGAAGAAGCCATATGGAAGTAGAAACAGATATGAAGGCTAAGTATCCACACTTTTTTATTGGCCTAAATAAAGATCTTGAAGGTAAACTTCTATAAAACTATCTTGAAGATTTATATTTGTAAGTTCGATAAAATTTTGTGATCTGAGCTAGTTTGGTTTGTATCGCTATCATTCGAGGACGAATGATCCCAAGGGGGAGATACTGTAACACCCGGTGAAAAAACTAAAATACTCCTAGAATTGACCTTGTGCGTAACATGTTTTTCCATGCTCCGGTGGCAAATCCGAGATTGAATCTGCGATCAGTACAAGAAATTGAGTCGGAAATGGTCTGGACTCGACTTTAACGCGAAAAAATGGGAATTAATTTTTTCCAAGAAAATAAAAAAGTGAGATTTATGTGCCCCTTCCGCGATGCACTAGGGAAGCGAAAATTCGACGGAACTGGAAAATTCACGAAAAAGTGTAAAAATACACTAGTGCATGTCGCGCACTAGTGCAAGAGGAATCATTTTTTCTCTTTTGATAGGGAAGGGTATTTTTGACCTTTCCCACACCCTATAATCCTAAGTTAAACGTTTTAAGTTGCATTAAGGTCTAAAAACGTTTTTCTCGCATTCATTCCTTCAAAAATCCTTCCAAGATAAATTCAAGTGTAAAGAAAATCAGGGAATCTCTCCAATTCTTCAAGAATTCTTCTCCCAGGTATGTAAGGTCACCCTAAAATTATTATTTTCAAGAATATCTCTAAGAATAGAAGTTAGTTTTCACCCATGAGCTTTCAAGTATTTGTTGAGATTAAATTCCTGCAAACTTATGTTAGCTTTCATAGTACATTCCATAGATAACTTGATGAACATTATGATTCTTGGTCTGTTTACTATTCAATTAAAGTATCGTCCTCAAGTTTATGCCCATGTACGAACAAGATTTGTTGTGTTAAGGTTTCTTGAAAAATCTTGTTACTAATTCAAGAAAAGAAATACTACTTTAAGTATCTTTTAAGTTAAGTTCAAGAAGTATATTTTTAAAGATTTATTTTTGCATATTAGCCAAGAAATCTACCCTGATTTTGAATCACGTCTGTTGATTAGTTTTCAAATGAGTTAAAGAAGTCAGATGAGAAAGCTAAGTAGTAAGCTATGCTAAGTCCCCGAGAAACTAGATTTCAAGAATTTATAATTCTTTAAGTTTGAGCTATATAAAAGTATTTTGGGAGTAGTATTGAGCACTAATATGGGTGAGAGTAGAATTAACTACTCGAACTCATAAACTATGTAGCCATCATAGGATAGGATTGTACTATGGTACCTTCCTCATTAGCCACTGAGATGACCCAGTCTTGGGATGGATCCACTCCTCTAGTTCGTTCCCTGCCCCGACAAAGTACGAGACGGCTCTGGCAGCGTGGGTAAGACGCTGTATCACCACGAAGCTCATAGTGGTGGTTGTCAGTTAGAGAAACTGCCTACACTAAAAAATTATGTTTTACTTACCAGTTTTCAACATGCTATTTTCAACATATAAAGTGTTTATCATTATTGTTACTTTACTATGAGTTATTTTTATATATTTTTTGAGAAATATTATGTATCCTGAGTTACTGTTTTGACCATCTTACACACCGTACATTCCACATACTGACATCCTTAGGACCTACATCATTTTATGATACAGATGCAGGTGACAAAGTTCTTCAGCAGCCACTTCATTGAGAACTTGACAACTTCCAGTCTTGTGGTGAGGCCTCTTCTTAGTCAGGGGATTTTCAGTTAATATATTTTAGTTCAACATTTGTTTCTAGTTCTAGTTACTTGAGGCCTGTCCCAATAGTCCTTTCAGATTATTTTTAGTAGAGGTCCCATAGACTATGTGTTAGATACTTCTGTTTTGATTAAATTGATTTCACTGTTGAACTATTTCTCTTTTCAGTTATTCAGACAAGTTTAGTAGTTTTATGTTGCTAATTCAAAGCCTTCCCACTATTGTTAAGTCTTCCACTAAGTAAGTAGCCAGGCCAAGTGGTTCAGTTGGGACCAAAAATGATTTCCAAGTGCCGACTATGTCCAGGGTGTAGACTCGGGGCATCACAGAAACACAACTTAACAAAAAGATCAAAATGATTAAGAGTGATAGGGGAAAAGAATATGAATCTCCTTTTGAGGAAATATGTTTGAAACATGACATTATTCATCAAACAACAACCCCTTATACACCACAATCCAATGAAATTGCTGAAACAAAAAATCGAACACTCAAGGAGATGATGAATGTCATGTTAATTAGTTCTGGTTTGCTCCAGAACTTGTGGGGGAAAGCTATCCTTACGGCTACTCGAACACTCAATTGAGTTCGCCATAGTAAAACACAATCTATTCCATATGACAAATGGAAAGAGAGAAAGGCTAACCTTGAATACTTGAAAGTGTAGGGGTGTTTGGCTAAGGTCTAAATTCCTAAACCTAAAAGGACAAAAATAGGGCCTAAGACTATTGATTGTGTATTCATAGGATATGCCTTGAATAGTAAAACATATCGATTTCTGGTGCATAGATCAGAAAAGTCTGACATTCATGTTAATTGGTAATGGAATCAGATAATGCTTTATTCTTTGAAACAATATATCTGTATAAGAAAGAACATGAATCATCTAATGAAGGAACTAAACGGCCTCGAGAAGAAGCAAAGGAGAGTGATCACAATGAGGGAAACCCAAGGTGTAGCAAACGTCAAAAGACCTCTACTTCCTTTGGACCTGATTTTGTAATATTTTCGTTAGAAAATGAGCCTCGAACTTTCAAAGAAGCTATGACTTCTTCAGAAGCACAATATTGGAAAGAGGCAGTCAATAGTAAGATTAAATCCAAAATGAATAACCATACATGGGAATCGGTTGATATTTCTCATGTAAATAAATCCGTAGGGTCTAAATGAATATTCAAAAGGAAAATGAAAGCTGATGGTACCATTGAAAAATACAAAGTGAGGCTTGTTGTTAAAGGATTTAGATAACGTGAAGGTCTTGATTACTTTGATACGTACTCACCGGTAACAAGAATTACGTCGATTCGAATGTTAATAGTGTTAGCTGCGGTATACAGTCTAGAAATTCATCAAATGGATGTCAAGACAGTCCTCTTAAATGGAGATTTGAAGGAAGAAATCTACATGGAGCAACTAGAAGCTTTCATAGTTTTTGAAAATGAAAAGAAGGTGCCAACTTGTTAAGTATTTGTATGGACTCGAACAAGCACCCAAACAATTGCATGCAAAATTTGACCAAACAATATTTTTAAATGGTTTCGAAATTAATGAGTGTGACTAATATGTTTGTATTAAGAACACTCTAAATAAAATTGTCATTGTTTGCTTGTATGTGGATGAAATGTTAATAATGAGTAACAACATTTCTAACATAAATGCTACTAAGTGTATGCTTGCTAGTAAGTTTAATATGAAAGACCTAGGAGTTGCTAACTTGATATTAGGAATTAAGATTCACAAAACTCCTCAAGGTCTAGCATTGCATCAATTTCATTATATCAAAATGGTACTAGAAAAATTCAAGTACCTAAACTACAAAAGTGCAAGAACCCCAATTGGTCTGAACCTTGATCCTGCTAAGAATAAAAGTGAAAGTTAGTCTCAATTGGATTGTGCTAGAGTATTGGGAAGTTTGATGTACATCATGAACTGTACGCGACTAGACATAGCTTATGCTCTAAGTAAATTGAGTCGGTACACGAGTAATCCCAATCAAACTACTATGAAATGAGTTTTGGGGTATTTGGAACATACTCAAAACTTTGCTTTGCATTATAGTAAGTATCCAGGAGTTGTTGAAGGATATAGTGATGCAAACTGGATTACTGGGTCAATAGAGACTAAGTCCACAAGTGGATATATCTTAACCATTGGTGGAGGAGCAATATCATGAAAATCATCCAAACAAACATGTATAGTTCGATCTACAATGGAGGCTGAGTTCATAGCCTTAGACAAGGCTGGTGAAATGCTGAATCGCTCCAAAATTTCTTGGAAGATATTCCATTTTGGCTCAAACCAATGGCTCCTATATGCATACATTGTGATAGTCAAGCGGCAATAGGAAGAGCTGGGAGCATTGTATATAACGGTAAGTCCTATTACATATGACGAAGACATAATACCATTAGAAAACTACTATCTAGTGTAATTAGCACAATTGACTATGTAAAGTCAAAGGATAATTTGTCGGATCCACTTAAAAAAAGGCCTAACTAGAGAGGGAGTTGAGAGGTCATCACAGAGAATGGGACTATGGCCGAAGACAAATCATCGTGGTGGTAACTCTACCTAGAAGACTGGAGATCCCAAGATCTAGGTTCAAGGAGATCAAACAAAGTCATTGATGATGGTTCAACATTGTTAAAACTATGATAAGGTCCACTCTCATGACGAGACAATATTCAGGAACAAGGATAAGGTTTCCATGACCTTTTAATGGTTTCTAAGTTTGATACAAGGTATATCAAATAGTGTATCTATAGGATAATACATTTAGAAATCACCTATATAAGGGAAATGAAGAGTCATTCTACCTCATCTAATAAATAGAGGAAAAGTCTTGTCCTTATATTGGGAAACACTCACTCTAACTCTTAAAGAGTAAAGTAAAGGGGACCCCCTCGCACCATCGTTGTCGTCGCTCACTCGACTTGGCTTCGGCACGGCTACGGCTATGGCTTCGACTTCGGCTTTGGCTTTGGCAAATGATGAGATTGATTGATAAATTTTTTGGACAAAATTTATTTAATCAATCTTAATATTTTCCTTTTCTGATATTATTAATTAATTATTTAATTTGTTTATTAATTACATTAATTTATGAGTTATTTATTAATTAATTTAATGTGCGAAATCAGTTTAACGGTTTTTTAAATTTCGCACTTGTTTTTTCCTTTCAGAATAGTCATGTTCATTCCTAAAAGGCATCACACCTGTTCTGAATAGATGAGACTGTTCTGAACAGGTGGATTCACACCTATTGTTCCCTATAAATAGAGACCTTTCTGCATTTTTTCTATCATCGAAAATTTTTCTTCTTCTGCATAAATTTTCTTACAAATAAAATTCGAGTCTGTGTGAAAGTCATTGCTGGTTCTTGAGTTCGCCGAAAACTACAAGAATTTAAGGTACCACTATTCTGTAGTTATTAATTTGTTTTATCCTGGGATCGAGGAAATAATCCACAAACCTCGGGTGCAGTGAGGGGATTAAATTCTATAAGGACACATAGTGAATTTTGTGAACTCGGATTTATTTGATTTTATTTTTTCTTTGTTTACTGTTTTTATAGTTGTTTGAATACAAAGGGGATAATAGAAACTTGATCTCATCGAGTACATGACCTTAGATAGGAAGGACTGGAGGTCGCGAATTAGAGTAGTAGGCTAATAGTTTAATAGAGTTAGGTTGATGTCTGACCGTGGGTATAGTAAGGTAGTAGGATTTGTCATATCTTTTTATCTGGTGTTATCATTATCTGTCTTATATATGTTAATTTGTCTTGTATTTACATACTATCATGTGTTTTTCATTATTAGTCGCTCTTTCTGTTCCATTTCTCTTCCTTTCCTTTTTTTCCATATCTACTTTATTTTGCTTATATTTGTGACAAGGGTTCCCAGGGAACAATCTCTCTACCTCTATGAAGTAGTGATAAGGTTTGCGTACATTCTACCCTCTCCAGATTCTACTGGGTATGTTATTATTGTTGTTTCTCTCTTTTTTTCCTTTTTTCTTTTTCTTAACTTTAATTATTTGTTTGCTAATGAACTGAAAGTTAGGTAAACCACAAAGAAAATCTTCTTTCTTGACATGTAACCAAACTAAAGGCTTTTATTATTTTTACTATGCCTATTTTCTGAGGTAATCTATTGAAAGTTTTTTTTCTAAGATAATCATTATGGAGTATCCCAGAAAATAGGCATAGTAAAATAGTGTAAACTATTGCCCATGAGGCATATGTTATTTTTTTGTTAAATCCTTGAGCTACATTTTGTCTCTAAGGTAATATTTATTGTTTTTCCCATAAGTTAGATTTAGTGAAAACAGCGTAACCTAATGTCCTTGAGGGGCAATCTAATCTTTGAAAGTCCTTGTGCTAAGTCTTACCTCTAATGCAAGAGTAATTGAACATCTCGTAAATCAAGATACGATATAGCTAGTAGTGTCAAGTCTTATCTATAGGGCTTAACTTATTGTTTGAAAGTCCATGAGCTAATAAGTCTTACTTTCAAAATAATAGTCTGTATAGTATTTTATAAATAGATACTCCTTGCCCATGGGGTAACTTATTCTTTGGAAGACCTTGAGCTATGTTTTGCCTCTGTGGCAAGATTTATAAAGCATTTGATAAATCAAACATAATATGGTAGTGACAGTCTTGTCCATGGGACATAACTTCTTATTCAAGGCAAGAGTTACTCCACATCTCATAAATTAAAATGCAATTAGGTAGTGTCAATTCTTGTCCATGAGACGTAGTTTGTTTTTTGAAAGTCTTTTAGCTAAGTATTGTCTCTAAGATGAAAATATTAATAAATAAAAAATATATAAAAAAATTATAAACCTTAAACTCGGATCTAGGGCTAAATTTTATCTAACAGAAGTATAACATGTATAATATTAGTAGTTTTTTAAAAACTTTTTAAGTTGGAAAAAGTAGAAAGAAAAAGGAAAGATAAGAGAATGAAAAGGGGAAAAGAAAAAAATAAATAAAAATAAAAGCAAGAAAGAAAAGAAAAACAAGGATATTTTTTGATCTATTTATTTATCAAGACACAAATAAATGATATAATATTAAGTTCCCCCCAATTTGTTAGGTTTGAAAAGCAATTTTGTCCAAAGGGACAAAATACCAAGAATAACCCCAATAAGGGCTATTTATGAACTTCTCCTCTATCTAAGCGAGCCAGATCATCGAGTCAAAACTCTGTGGGCAAGGCTTGACAATTCCCCTTTTCTCATCCAAAAAGATCGTGATACATAATTTCTAAGATTTATTGTTATGTGTTTTTTGAGATTTAAACACACATAGGGATAAAAACCAATTGACACACGAAATTCCTTCAACCATAATGCGATTCTGTGCCAAGTAGGTGTAAAACCTTACTTCGAAGTGGTTCAACCATGTACTAATATTAAGAACCAATTGACACACGAAATTCCTTCAACCATAATGAAAATGATAAGAAATAGCACAAAACGAAGCTTGCGAGAGGAGAACATTTCTCCAAACTTGAGCCAAGGAAGAATCAAGCTAGATGGGGGTGTTTTCTTACCTCAAAGGCCTTGGAGAACTCCTAAATGATGCCGGACATTTTTTCTTTAAGAGATGGTGAATATTACCCTTTTTAAATGTCAAAAAGCACCTTTTAAAGGTGGCCTAACCTGATCCGGAGTGGTGGTCCAATTTGTCCAGACATCCTACGGCAAAATAATTATAACTTTTTGCTCAAATGTCTTATTGACAAACTATTTATTGAGTTAGAAATTAGATTCGTATACCTTCGATTTGACTACTTTTTGGTCTCCTAACTCCAAATATATTAGGAGATATACTCCTCCCATACCAGCACATCAATAAGATCATGTTAAAACTTTCCTATAATAAATCCATTACTTAAAATTTTGGATTCAAGGCACCCCCTTGGTTCTTACTTCCATCTATTAATTAAAGTGACATCATAAAGTTATTCGTTGATACAATCACCAAATTCTTATTTATTCCCCCAACACCTTAACGACGCTTGGCATTCGATTTGCCGAACATATGTTTGTTACTTCAGCCGTTACAACTTATGGGGTATTTCATTTGCTCCCCCCCCCCCTCTCCCCTCCTCCAAAGGTACATTCATTCTCAAGTGATAACAACATACGTGGAATCATATAATACAACACTAAAACTCATAAAAAATTAAGTATCATATCTCTAACATTCACGTGCAAGTCTATTCTCTGAAAGTAGTTTAAACACATCAAAAGCTATGGGTTTTGAGTGGACTATGCATCTAGCTTAATTTGGTCATTCAAGAGCTGATGAAACTTTCAGAATTCCACTATGAGGTTGTTTACCTGGACTTTAACCCAAAATGAACCTTTCAAGTTATAACAGACCTTCCAACATGAAAAATTGCACAAAACTCAAACGAACAACTAGGCGACCGAGCTATCAGTGCTAGCAAGTCATAAATGACCCAGGGGTCGCTATAGACAAGCTCTAACCAATGAAAATGAGCGGAAACACAGAAATGACCTGTAGGGACATTACAGTAGACCCACTCATGAAACTTAGGTTTAACAATTAGTGTTTCTGAATTTGATCTACGAAGAGACTATACGACCCATAAAAGAAGCTACAATCAGTACTTCGGCCCATAAAAGATTCAGCTTAGATCAACTTTTTCGAAGATTGTTCTATGGAACCCATCTATAATCTGTAGAAGAATCTAAGGACCAAAAATGGAGTCCATAAGAATTTGTTTCTCATTTTGTATTTTCCTGGTGATTTGTTTTAGTGGAAAATAAGTAGAAAAATTTTATTCTATAACACAAATCATGTCTCACTAAATCATGACGAGAAAAAGCTTTTACTCTCTGTATAGTATTTCAATTTATGTGAAAATTTTAAAATTTTTATATTCAAATAATTCTACTTTTGACCGTAAATTTTTATATATCTTTTAAATATTTTGAATTGTCAATTATAGTGATTTATAATACCTTTTACATAATTTAAAAATATATAAATTTCATTTTAAAAAATTTACAGATTTCATAAGCAAATTTTTAATCTACAAATTTTTTGTCAAACTTAAACTATTTTTAATCTGTAAATTTTTTATCAAACTCAAACTATTTGACTCTCAAAAAATAAAAAATATCATATAAACTAGGACTGAAAGAATATTTCTAGCTGTGTGTTCCACTATGGTGTAGCTTGGAAAATATAATTCAATTGTTAGATGGTGCTTGGCGTTTTAAATTAAACTGTGCTTTACGAGTATGATATTTCCCTCATTATTTGAATTAAACTCTGCTTGAAATTAACATTAGTGTCTTTACAACGTGTGGGTCTCTCTCTCTCTCTACAAAGGTTTTTTTTTTCCAATCACAGTGTACTTATTTCGTTCCATTTAGTTATTATGATTGCATTGTATTATTTGATCTATGTACCAGAATTGATAACATTCGAGATTACGCGGATTATACACAAAAGATTCTTGTTTTTCTTAGAGATGGGTACAATTCAAAGGAAACAAGACATAAAAAGGGCAAGTGACGCTAAATTTCAAAAGTGCCTGAATCTTGTGGTAATAGGCTATACGTGCGTCTAACGCTTAAGGGGATCGAGGATGTACGTGTTTTACGTCGAGTTAAGGAGATTAGGACCTTATAATGAAGGGAGAGAATTGAGGTGCTTGTAGGACTTGTAAGCTAGTAGGTGACTCAGCAGCTTGCTTAGCTCAAGTTC
>JAPFFP010038392.1:0-15139 GCA_026153255.1 Solanum medicagineum | reverse complement strand
TGGAAATGATCTTTGAATCCAATCTTGTTCTTGGGTTTCCATGAAATTGAATTGGGGCTTGATGGAGGCTTTTGAGAAAATTAAGAGTGTATTTGAGATTAGAGTAATGAGTTTGAACCTTTTGAAATATTGTTTCGGTCTTTTAGGAAGGTGAAGATAGCATTGAAAGTCTAAAAGGCCATTAGAGTAATTAAAATTTATGGAGACGCCATAATTGAACGGATGGAAAAATTGGCAAAGTGTCATCTAACGGGAGACTTCACTGGCCGTGTGTCACTCCACAGGTCATTTAAAGTGCCCTTGTGAGGTGCCTTACTGAATAAAATAGAAGTTGGGAAACGTGGAATCGTTGACATCTCGTCACTTTGACGGTAACTTTCAAGGACCGTATAGTGTTACACGGACCGTGTAGTGTTACACAGACGATGTACTGGTCCGTCCTACCTCACTTAGATAATAAAATGTTGTTAGACACCACACACCAAGGTGAAACTGCCCGTACCCCTTCACACGAGCCATACAAGACTACACTGCCCGTATGGGTGCCCGTGGGGCTTCACTACACGGGGGGTCTCACGAAAACGATCATAACTCCTTCATCCGATGTTGGAATGAGGTGAAACAAAGTAAAACAAGGTGGGTAGCCTTAATCCTAAACAGGTCACTTGCAAAGCTAACTCAGAGGGATTTCAGTTGACATGTGTGGGCTACCCAATTTCAAATATGCTAAAGTTAATCCTTGTATGAAACAACAATCAAAACTAAACTTGGAGGTAAGTCTTGAACTCGTTTAGGTACTAGGAGTCTCCCATAAATCTAGTACACCCCCAACCTCACCAAATAAGGCTTGAAACATGGACATACAAGAGCATAAAGTTACGGGGTGTCATCTTCAACTTGAGGGAATGATGAGGAAGGAGTTAACGTTCAGAATGGGTTTACTTCATCCTTAGTAGTAAAGGTGAAAGAAAAGCAAGACTGAGATCCTGTCACACTTCAATTGTAAGAGGTTGTCCACAAACATGAAGTGATGGTCTTCTCAAAAGTGGGAGATGGAGTGTTGAGATACCAGAGTAGGTTATGCGTTTTAGATGTTGATGGTGTTTGAGATATAATAATGCCTGAAGCCCATAGTTTTATATATTCCATTCATCCTAGCTCTACCAAGATGTACCACGACTTGAGGGAAGTCTATTGGTGGAGTGGAATGAAGAGGGATATTGCTAAGTTTTATTTCATGTGGATTGGCACAAAACTTTGAGATTACTAAATGGAAGTGGGAGATAATCAACATGGACTACATTACTGGTCTATCAAGGTCTCGAAAGCAACGCAATTTGATTTGGGTAATTGTGGATATGCCAAGTTGTATATCTATGAGATTGTGAGGTCACATGGGGTTCCATTGTCCATCATCTCGAACAGAAGAGCTCAATTCATCTCCTAATATTGGAGATCTTTCCAAAAGGGATTGGGTACTAAAGTGAATCTGAGTACAACCTTCCATCCACAGACAGGTGGCCAGGCAGAGCATACAGTTCAGAAACTAGAGGACATGTTAGCTTGTGTCCTTGACCTCAAATGAAATTCGGATGATCACTTACCATTGATTGAATTTACATATAACAAGAGTTATCATATGAAGCTTTTTGTGAGAGGAGATGTAGATCACCAACTGGGTGGTTTGAGGTTAGAAGCTGAGTTAATTGGACTTGATCTTGTTCATCAGTCAATGGAGAAGGTAAAGCTCATTAAGGAGAGGTTGAAGACTACACAGAGTCACTAGAAATCTTACACCAATGTGAGGAGAAGAGGCATAGAGTTCGAGCTAAATGATCGGGTGTACTTGAAAGTGTCACCTATGAAGGGTGTCATGAGATTTGAGAAGAAGGGAAAATTGAATCCTTGCTATATTGGTCACTATCAGATTGTGAAGAGGATTAGGAAGGTTGCTTATGAGTTGGAGTTGCATTCCGACTTAGACGCAATTCATCCAGTGTTCCACGTCTCAATGTTGAGGAAATGCTTGGGAGATCCTACCTTGGTAATCCCTGTTGAGAGTACTGGAGTGAAGGATAGCTTGTCCTATGAGGAGATTCCAGTCCAAATCCTTGATCGTCAGATTTGCAAGTCGATAACCAAGGAGATCACCTCAGTTAAAGTCTTGTGGAGAAATCAACTTGTTTGAGGAAGCCACATGGGAGGCTAAGTAAGAGATGAGAGCTAAATATCCACATCTATTTGTGCTTGCTAAGGAGAATATTGAAGGTAATGTTCTTACCCTTGACTAAATTGATGTTTTTATTGTTGAGTTGATTTGTCTATTCTTAAGTCTGAGTAGAGTTTGTTGAGGTTGATGAGGAGTCGAGAATTTGAGATTATTGAGTAAGTATTGGGATGATTGTTAAGTCTATTCATGCCATGATGTTCACTTTCACTCATCAATTGATGACGAATGACTCCAAAGGGGAGATGATGTAACTCCCGGTAAGATTGACAAAATTTCTCTAGAGGAGAGATGTGTGTATAACGCATCTTCCCATGATCTGATGGAAAATCGGAGGCTGGATATGCTATCAACATGAAAAATTAAGTAGGAAAGTGGTCTCGGTTGAATTTTTAAGCAACCAGATCAAAAGATAATTTTTTGATACAAAAATGAAAATCAATAAGGGTGTGCGACGCGCACCTGCCATGGACAAGCAATTAATTTTTATCCAAAAACTTTCTGCGGGATTAGAAAACTCGTCTGGAGAATTTTTGGTGGAAAACACCCAAAATACATAGGGTTCATGTCGCCGACCCCATATCCCGAGGTAGAACATTTTTTTCTTAATTTTGTCAGGGGCATTCTACATCTTTCTCAACCCCTCCTAAACTCAAAACACAATCTAAATGGATAATTTTGAGCATACAAAGGGTTTTAACCCCTATCCTAAGTCCCTTCTAAGTTCTTGAAAAAGACTAGGGCTAAGGAGAAGAGGAGGGAGGAATTGAGGAGTTCGAGGAGAAATTTTTGAGTTTCATTGTCAAAAGCTTCACACAAGGTATGTAAAGCTAAACTAAAATACAGGATTGTTCTTCCATGTGCCCTATAGATGGTAATCGAGGAGTTGAGAGTCCATGAGTCGACATGTATGTTTCTTGAAATATTTTCTTGATTATGTTCTTGAAAATTATATCTATCACATGTATTTTCATATGTTGATGATCATCATAAACTTTTTATCTTGAATTGAATACTTTTCATGAGATATTGTGTAAATCCTATATGTTGATTTGTGAAAGCATGCATGAATGAACCTAGGGATGAAGCTAGAGCCATGATATGAGAAAGTTGATGGTAGTCTTGATATGAGTATGAGGTTGAGTTACATGAGCTTGATGATCCTATGAGTCTTCATAATTAAGTTCTTGAGTTCTGTCTTAATGACTTCTTCTAAAATGATGATATGAGTCCTTGAGTTCTAGACAAGAATTGAGTTAATTGAGATGAATTAGAGTCCCTGATAATAATAGAAGAATTTAGAGTTGAGTTAATGAGTTGATGAGAATCTCCATGAGATTGATTGAGTTGATAAGTGCCTCCATAAGGATAAATTGAGATGAGGAAGAGTCTTATGAGCATTGAGTCTTGGGAGTAATATTGAACACTAAAATGGGCAAGAGTGAGCCCCGCTCGTACTCATCAACTACATCGTCAAGCGTAGGATAAGGATTGAATCATTACATTACATGGTCTCTCCTTGAGAAAAAGTCCCTAAAACAATAGAGGACTATAGAGGTTAGATCCCTTGTGGATCATACCTATTCCTTACCTAGCAAGTACGGAACAGCTATGGCAACATCAACAAGATTGTTGTACAATCACTGGCTCATAAGTGATTGTTGTCGGATAAGAGAAACTCCCAGAAAGTTCTCGCCTTGAGTACTCTGAGTTGAGTTGAGTTCCACTAAATTGAGTTGAGTTGAATCTAAGTTGATTGAATGAGGTTTAATTGGTTGATGGGTAATTTGCCTACTCTTTTTGTCTTGCTTTAGATAGACATTTGACATTCCGATTGAGTATTACATTGAGTTGATGTTGTTTCTATATTGTTTTACCTATTTCTGTTTCATTCAGCTATTTTCTCTTACAATTGCAACTTTAACCATGAAACCTTTCCTTAATGACTTAATTTAGTAGTGAAATCAATAAAGACCATGATTTTTATTTAGAAAAATACATGAACAAGTGTTTCAATGAAATTAACTAGTAATGGAGGAATCTTGATCTCAACTTATAAACTTGATCTTGGGTAGAGACTAGTAGTTAAAGATACAAAAACAAATGTTGTATAACTTTTGGAGAGCCTTATATACCTAGGAAATTAGTTTCAAAAAATTGAAGAAGATTCTTGAAATCCCTAGCTTTTGCTCTTTTGAAACTACATTCTAAATTTGGAGAGGGTTTGATCATTAATGATTTGAAGAATCACGTTTTAGGGGTTTAATTAGGTGAAAATTGAAAAGTTTAGACTTAAAGGGTGAGAAAAGATTAAAATACCCCTCTTTTAAATTGCTGATCAAGTCGGCTACGAGCTCATCTACGACCCGTAGAAGTTTCTACAGCCCATAGGAACCCATCCATAAGTTTTTGGACAAATTTCGAGGTCACTTGATTGATTCGACGAGCCTAATCTATGGCCCATAGATTAGTTCGTAAAGTCTGGGACCAAAAATTAGATTTTCAAGATATTTTCCACGAGTTAGCAAACATGCCATACTCTTATCCATGGCCCATATTAGGTTTCGTAGATGCACTCTACATTTGGTAGTCTCTAGTAAAACGACCATAACTTTTGATTCCAAACTCTAAATGAGGTGAAATCAGTTTTGCTGAAAAGCTGATTCAAAGACCTTTCATTTGGTAGATTATAGGCCATCTAATTTTTGTGTGCTAAGTGTTATGGTCATTTAAAGTTGACTCTTGCATAATCCAAGTGAAAAACTTGACCGATAGGAAGGTTTTGAACTCAAATAAGCACTAGGGGTCTCTCATGACCCGAATTCACTTCCACCACATTTCCCACCTATATTATTGATACTTAAAATATAAGTACAAGTAAGAAATTACTAGGTTCATTCTTATGTATTTGTTGTGACTAATATCCAGATCTTAAGAGTAAAATTGTGAGCTGTTAAAATATCTTCCCTTGGGACCATTCGTCCTTGAATGAAGGTGAAACTGGGAAACATAAGCATATTTGTTATTCATTAACTAGTTTATCAAGAGGAAGCTATCCAGATATCTTATTACTCATATTTAAGGATATATCTCAACTCAATGATACAAATAAGGAATATTACTTTCATGCTCGTCGTTGGAAGGCACAACTAGGTGAGGATATCTAGCTTTCATATCTTCCTCAACTTCACAAGTGGCCTTCTCGATGAACTGGTTCCTCTACAATACTTTAAGAGAAGCAGTTTCCTTGGTCCTCAATTTGTGAACTTGATGATCTAGTATCTTAACCGTGATCTCTTTATATGACATGCTATCTTTGACTTCAATACTCTCCATAGGCAGAACTAGTGTGGGGTCTCCCAAACACTTCTTAAGCATAGAAATGTGGAATACTTGATGGATAGCAGTTAACTCTGGTGGCAATTCCAATTTGTATGACACATTACCAATCCTCTTAAAAATCTATTATAGTCCAATATATTGAGGACTGATCTTCCCCTTTTTCCTAAATCTTAGAACTCCCTTCATTGGTGAAACCTTTAGGTACACCAAGTCACCTACCTCAAATTCCAAATCTCTCCTTCTAACATTAGGATAAGACTTCTATCAGCTTTGGGCTGTCTATAGTCTCTCTTAAATAACTTTCACCTTCTCCATAGCCTGATGGACTAAATCAGGTCCTATCAAAATCCTACCTCGCCAGCTTCAAATCACCTTATAGGTGATCTACACCTCCTCCTATAAAGAGCCTCATATGGTGCCATTTGTATGCTATGTTGGAAATTGTTGTTATGAGAAAATTCAATCAATGGTAAGTAATCATCCCAATTACCTTTAAAGTATATAACACATGCCCTCAACATATTCTCAAGAGTCTGTATAGTTCACTTCACTTGCCCGTCTCTCTACGGATGGAAGGCTGTACTAAGATTCACCTTCGTACCAAGACTTTTATAAAAGGACTTCCAAAATTGTATTGTGAACTAGGCTTCTCTGTCTTAAATAATGGATATGGGAACCCCATGCAATCTAACGATCCTCTTAATGTATAGTCAGTCATTCATCTTGACGGGTAGAAAGTGAGCTGACTTGGTCATTTTATTCACTATTACCCATATTGAACCATACTACCTATGAGATCGGGCTAAGCCTATTATGAAGTCCATGTTAATTATCACCCACTTCCACTCTAAAATTTCAATATTTTGGGCCACACCACAAGGCTTTTGGTGCTCCACCTTTTTTCTTTTCTTGCAATTCACACATCCGGACACGAACTCTACAATGTCCTTCTTCATGCCACCCCACCAATAAACCTCTCGTAAGTCTCTATACATTTTTGTTGCACCTGGATGAATATAGTATCTAGAATTATGAGCCTCAGCTAGAATCCTATCTCTAAGTCCATCAACACTTGGTACACATAGCCTCCTTGGTATCTCAGGACTCCATCTCCCCCTTTTACAAGCACTAATCTTCTGCTTCTCAACATCTTCTTTCAAATGATGGAGGATAGGATCCTAGTCTTGCTTTTCTTTCACCACCACCGCTAAGGACGAGTCTGCCCCATTTTTTATGATTGCACCACCTTCGTCAAAATCTTTAATCTGTACTTCCAAGAATACCAATCTATCCACCTACTTAGCTAGTTCTTTCTTTCCCACCTCAATGTGTACAGTGCTCCCCATGGTCAACCTACTAAGAGCATCAACAACTACATTAGCTTTACCTGGGTGATAGAGGATGCTCAAGTTATAGTCCTTCAACCACTCCAACTATCTCCTCTGCCTCAAGTTTAGCTCCTTTTGACTGAATTCATACTGTAAGCTCTTGTGGTCAGTAAACACATCCATATGCCCGTTGTAAAGATAGTGTCTCTAAATTTCGAGAGCAAACACCACAACAGCAAGCTCAAGATCATGAGTTAGGTAGTTCTTCTCATGAGTCTTAGCTGTCTGGAGGAATATGCTTCATCTTGCCTCTTTGCATCAATACGCATCCGAAGTTAACTCAAGAAGCATCATAGTTAAAACCATTAGCTACAGAGCTATAGGCAGCCTAGTTTTCAACTCTTAAAAGTTCTTCTCACAAGCTTCAAACCATACGAACTTAACCTTCTTCCAAGTTACCTTAGTTAAGGGAGTTGAGATAGAAGAAAACCCCTCTACAAAATGCCTATAATAACCTGCCAAACCCAAGAAACTCTTTATCTCTGTTGGAGTTGTGGGCCTTGGCCAATTCTTTACTGCCTTAATCATTTGTGAATCAACTTCAATGTCCTCACCAGAAATAATATGACCGAGAAAAGCCAAAGATGCTAACCAGAACTCACATTTGGAAAATTTAGCATACAACTATTGGTCCTTAAGGGACAAAGGATAATTCTAAGATGGTTGGCATGTTCCTCCTCATTACGAGAGTCGATCAGGATGTCATCTATGAACATAATGACAAACATATCTATGTGCGACCTTAACACCAAATTTATAAGATCCATGAAAGCTACAGGGGCATTAGTCAGTCCAAATAACATGACTAAGAACTCAAAAATGATCATAGCGGGTTCTGATTTCTTTAACTTTGAGTTGATGGTACCCAGATCTGAGGTCTATTTTGGAGAAACAAGTAGCACACTGGAGTTGGTCAAACAGGTCATCGATTCTCGGAAGAGGATACTTATTCTTTATGGTGACCTTGTTTAACGGTAATCTATGCACATTCTAAGAGAACCATCCTTTTTACGCACAAAGAGAACTAGAGCACCCCAATGTGAGACGCTTGGTTCAATAAACCCTTATCTAGGAGGTCTTTCAGCTACGTTTTCAGCTCTTTTGCTCTGAAAAAAGTGCAAATTAGTTTCTACTCAATGAATCTAATGGATCTATTATCAGGTATATTGGGAGGGATCATCCGAGGATACAATAACAAATCTAGTGTAGTCCCATAAGTGGGCATGGAGAGGGGGCTAGAGTGTTTGCAGAGAGATCTTTTGAAAGACCCTCAGCTTGAGTAACAAATAGTAGAGCAGCTAAAAAAATATATAACTAAGAGAAAATATAACATAGCACTCAAAAGAGGAGTAATAACCTTAACCAACAACATGATAATAGAAGCACAATAAATAGTGAGTAATTGAAGTTGTTAGACAGGAAACTATGAGACCAATGTTAATACTACTTGTATAAAAATGGAAACAGGCATAATGCACTAATCTAACCTCATTAGAAAATGATAGAGCGCTAAACTACCTACTAATCTCATACCGCAATTTGTGACCTCCATAACCTCCTATCCAAGGTCACATCCTATAAAAGTTGAAGCTATGCCATCTTTAGTCCAATTACCTCTTTTCAATACTTTTCAACCTATCCTTACCTCTCCTAAAAAATCCACTGTGGACAACCACTCGCACCTCCTCATTGGGACCTTGGCCCACCTCTTCTTCACTTGCCCAAACTATCTCAATCTCGCATCTTTCATCTTGTCCACCAAGAAAGTCACTCTTACCTTGTATTAAATATCTTTATTCTTAATCTTATCTCCCTTAGTATGACTGGACATCTACTTCAACATTCTCATTTCCATCACATTCATCTTTTAGATGTGAGAGTTCTTAACTTGCCGATAATCTACTCCATACAACATAGTCACCCTAACAACTACTTTGTGAAACTTTCCTGTAAGTTTTGCTGGTACACACTTATTACACAAAACCATGAAGCCAAGCCTCTATTTCATCTATCTTGCACTAATACGATGTGTGACATCACACATTCTCCCTGTTGCTTTCTTAGTGCCAACTCCATCGTGACTCTTGTCAATCAATGTTGTTTTGTCTACAAATAACATAAACCATGGAGGTACACTTAAGATGTGTCAATTCATTCATCACTAACATAAAAAGAAATAGACTAAAAGTCAAATCCTTGGTCCAATCTTATCACAATTGGGATGTGCTTTGAATTTCCTCCCATTGTCCTTGGTCCAATCTTATCACAATTGGGATGTGCTTTGAATTTCCTCCCATTGTCCTTATTCAAGACTTGGCACCATCATAAATGTTCTTAATTGCCCTAGTGTAAGCCGCTAGGACACTTCTAAGCCTTCACGTATTTCCATTGGGCCTCACTAGGCACTTCGTTGTATGTTTTGTCTAGGTCAAAGAACACCATATGTAAGTCCTTTCTCTCTCCCAATACTACTACACCAATCTCCTCATGAGATGAATGAATTTTTTTAGTAGAAAACCTCGACATGAAACCATACTAGTTCTCAAAAATATCCTCACCCTCTCTTACCCTCAACTCTACCACTTTTTCCCACACTTCATATTGTCACTCAACAACTTGATAGCCCTATAGTTGTTATAATTTCGAATATCACCTTTGTTCTTGTACAATAAATTCATCATATTCCACCTCCATTCTTTAAGCATTTTTTCATCCTTAAAATGAAATTAAAAAATTAAGTCAATCACTTCAATCTAGTCTACTTATGTTCTTCCAAAATTCCGTTGGGTCCTCATCTTGCCAATTGCCATGCTCCTGCATATCCAACAAATAACAACATTAGCCTTCTCAATCTTTATGCTCCTACAATATTATGGCTCGAGAGTGCTCCAAATCATCCAAGACAATGTCCTAATCTACTCCTCATTCAAGAGTTTATGGTAATAAGTCTACCATTTCTTCCTAATAAGTGTCATTTAAACCAATACCTCGCCTTTATTGTCTTCAATGCAGTGAGTTTTCAAAATTCTCAAGTTTTCTCTTTCTTGCCATGGGTAGTCTTAACAATAGTGTTGCTCGGAATCTTCAAGTTTATTGGCGGGTGCGTGTCGAATTCTTCAAAAGTAGTGTATTTTTGGAGATTCTAACATGGTGTGGCATTGAACGTGAAGACCCCACATAACTAAGCTAAATAACTTCTTATCCTTGCCTTTGTTACCTCATTCTGCATGTAAAGACTGCCCTTTTTGCCGCTGTCACCACCAACGTCACCTCCTTTCTCGCCATCTTATACCTTTTCTGTTCCATTTTACCCTGTTGTCCTTGCTCTCCAACAAATGCACATAAGCAACCTTATTTGCTTCAATTTTCCCTTGATCTTCTCCATTCCACCACCAATCCCCTCGAGGACCACCAAAAGTACCCCTTGAGACCTCCAATACCTCTCCCACTACCTCCTTAATGCCACTAGCTGCACTATTCCACATATTGTCCTCATCTACACTCCCCCAAACCCCGTTCGCCATCAACTTTTCCCCCAACTCCAGCATTTGCAACTGTGCAACCACCCCATTTGATCCTTGGCCAATTGCACTCAACCTCTTCCTCTTCCACTTAATATCTAAATACATCGCCATGAGCTTGTATTGGGTTGTAAGATTCTTACTTAAGATTAACCTTGCAGTCCTTACAAAGACCTCTATTAGACTATCACCCTTCCTAAGGAGTAAGTAATCTATTTGGGACTTAGCCAAAGTACTCTGAGGTGAGATATGATTCATCTAAGGGTAAAGGGTAGTGAAATAAATTTTTTTTTATATAAGTTATCCTTGGATAAATAAACTAGTCTCTCTGGAAAGAAATGGAATTGGGTTATCTGCAGCTATCATCTTCTGAATCATATAACTACGTATCACATGTAATTATGGACCATAGCTTCTCCTTCGTTGAAATTCATTATTTCTCTCACTGTTGTTTAATACGATAAGATGTCATGTTTGGTCTAAATAGCGACAACGAAGAAAACCGTAGGAGCTAATTCATTTGTATATCTCTAATTTATCTTGACACTACAATCTCCATTTCCTGCTATCACTCTTTGACACAACAATCTCCACATGATTTTGTGATTCTCTTCTTTCCTTGGATAAGAACATGGTTTTGAGATATTTATTTATCTGAAAGAGCAAAATAATGTTAATCCTATATATCATAATTCGTAACTGAGGAAGAAGGCAAAGTGCATAGTTGATAATTACTCATTGGTTTGTAGTGAGACATAATTTTCTGTTGGGTGCTTTCTCATGGAATCTAATGTCATCCTTCATTTTTATGAATTACTCATGCATAAAGTCGAATGTTGTACAAACTATATCTTTCCCATAATATAACACATATCTGGAAGTTGTATTTAGTGAAATCTTTTCGATTGAAACTTTCAAGGCCTTAAATCTAGATTCTTTCTGAATGAAACTTTCAAGACCTTCTTTCTGAATGTAACTTTCAAGGATTTATTCTAGGAGATCTCATCTATTTACTAGAGGAAAGGACATCCTTAGGAAACATCCAAGTAAAGACTATTTTTCATTCACTTTGAAATAGAGATAAAATGAATGAAGAAAGAACATAGTTGAAGAAATGACTCCTTTAAACATCACTCTGCTACACCATAAAAGTGACCTTCCCTTCTCTGGAAGCTGGTATCTCACTTTCAAAAGGTAGTGTCGATGTGACAATGTAAACTTAGCTCCATAGTTGGGCTAGTCGTTGGCTAGAGGCGAATGACCTTCAGACAGAGCCACTCAAGAACGATCAACTATTAACATATTAATTATTACTGTGAACTAAGGCATGAACATGTGCAATGCATACAAACACCTTCTTTATGAAGGGATCTGGTAGTGGAGGATGAATAATTGCTGAGGGATAGGTTAAAATAAGAGCAACCAAAGTAATACCTGGCCAAAATCCTGGTATTCATTATAGACTTCATATGTATCCTTTCATATCCTTTTTCTAACACTAAGACCGTATATATGTACTCATTAGTAGGCCAAAGCCCTTCACTTCAAATCAATCATTCAAGACTAGTGTTGTCACAACCTAAGCCTAGGGCCTAGACGTGACATAACGAATGGGAACCCGAAGGGACCCAAAACAAGCCTCTTGACATATCAATCACACATCCTTGGTTACGGAAGCAAAATAAGCATTTAAAGATAAAATAAAAAAGGAAGCGGGAGTAAAGGGAGTCTTTGATAATCACAAAAGTAATAAAGAGTCAAACTCATAGCATAAATACATCATAGTATCCAACAACACCTCTAACTTGGAACGGAGTGGGGGCCAAGACACTTTCTGGGCTCACCGTCATAATAGCAATTGTTCAACATAAAGAAGTCTCAACATAGCTAGAGTAACTTAGATATTGTCATCGGACTTGAGGACTCACCAATGTTTTTCTCCGAAGTACCGAGCTAGCCACGTAGAGGAGGATGATCAAAAGGAGCTCCAGTCACTACATGGTAATATCATGTAGGCATACAATATGCGTTAGTATGTTTGAATGTACTATGTATGCGGGGTGCAATGCAACAAAACAAAAGCCAATATATTCAAAATGCATAATCATAAGTAATGGATATATAACCTCAATATGACATGCATGATCAATGCTTGTAATAAAATATGCTTGTAAATCATTCAACTTGCATAGTATATCATACATATGTGGGAAAAGACCTTAGCCGACGTTAATAAGACCAAGCAAGCTACAACTTGGAATTCCAATGATTACACCTCATCAGTAAAGAGGTGGTCTACCTGCCAAAGTAAACCATACTTCACCTTATGAGAACATGACCCATTTCGTACGAAGTAACCCTCCTTATGGGAACATGACCCATTTCGAAAAGGATATCACGATACAGTGCACTAGATGGATCCACTAGTATAGCAAGAGTGATAATAATAATCCTATGGTGGCACATAGTTTGAGAAATGGAGTATGAACCTTTGAAGATAGTCCACACAGACATCAAATCCATTGGTGCTAAGTCTAATCCCATGGAATACTTGAAATAACTATACTTTAATTATAACACAAATAGATTGTAAAAACATGACTTCAGTAGATCATAAACATGCTTGACCTCTAGTAGTGAGCCTAACTTGAACATGTGAATAGATTATAATCATACATGAACCCTTGATTTAACATGAAATGGCTCACAAGAGGTAAAAATCTTGAAATAGGGCTCAACTTGATACTTGTAACATCATAGATACTTTTCATGGATTCAATACATGCTTGAAAGCCCTTAATCATCATATAGCCACTTGACTTGTAAATCATTTAATAGATCATCAATAATTTGAGAATCCTTATCATGTCATTTTATCAAACACATGGTGTATTCATGATACTTGTTTCAAAATCATCTAATTCAAGAGTGAACTAATATGAATAAACTCAATGCAAATCAACCCACCAACGTGGTAGTAAAACCCTCATGTACTGTGAACTGAAATCCATCATAAAAGCTCATAATAGTTCATAGTTTCATGGCTCAAAACATGCATAGTCTCAATAGATAAAAAAAATCAATTCATGGAACAAACTTAAATAGATATCATGCATAATCAATCAACACTTGATAAAATCCCAACATGATTTATGTTCATATTTCATAATAAAAGATACCCATAGGTAAAACACTTGAAACCATTCAATTTTCATAAAAAGAGAAGGTTGAACTCCATAGGTGAAAGGACCCATGATGAAGATCCACATACCTTAAACCTTGAATTCCTTGAAATGAACTTGAAGTAGACTTAGAGCTTGAAATGAGTCCTTAAGTTCTAAAATTGAGCTTGAAATCCTAAGATTTGAGTGAGAGAATTGATAGAGACTTAGAGAGGTTTAAGAGAGGGTTTTGTGAGTTATAGAGTTGAAAAATGGATAAGTGTGATTTCATGTCTAAGTGGGCATGGGGTTATGACCCCAATGCCCTTGGACAAATTAAGAAAACCAAGGAAAATCATACACTGGTTTGCACCCCTGGTGCAATGCCGACCAGATGCGGACCATGGACTACACTCGTCTGCACCTCTGGCGCATCGCGGCCAGGGCGCGGACAACCATTGGAATTCGAAAATTTATGAAAATTATTTTTCGCTATGGGTTCTCTAAAATTTGGGTTATACCCATTTTCCACTCAATGTTGCCCCTTGATAGAGAATATGAAGTCGAATTTTCAAAGTCATGCACAGATTTTGAGATATATGGAAATTACGATTTTGGGGCATCAAAAGCACATGAGGGGTGTTTCAATATCTCCCCTTGGGAATATTCATCCCCCAATGTCAAAGAAACATGTATAAAAGAAGTAATTGTGAACATTTCAGCCTGACATCAATTCAACAAATGCACTTAAACATCATTTTCTAATATCTCAACATGAACATCAAAAATCACCATAAACTTTTTACCATAAACATGAATGCATGCAAAATGACATGAGGGCTGAAATTTAAGACTTGAAATCATAAATAAGACTTAAGTTATTTCCTTCGGCTTGAGTAGAGTGGAAGAGATATAGGTATCGCTTTTTCATGTCTGCCTCGGCTTCCTATGTGGCACTTTCAACTTATTGAATCCTCCAGAGGACCTTGACGAAAGCTACCTCTTTGTTTCTCAACCTCTTAACTTGTCTCTCCAAAATCTCCATCGAGACCTCCTCATAGGTCAAATTAAAATTATCGTCTATAACACCCACAACCTCTAAAGGCACTATAGAACTTGGGTCACCCATACACTTCCTCAACATGGACACATAGAAGACTGGATGAACCATATTCATCTCCATAGGCAACTTCAACTCATATGCAACCTTACCAAATCTCTTCAAAACTCTATAAGGACCCACAAACCTTGGGCTCAATTTCCCTTTCTTTCCAATATGGATCACACCCTTCATGGGTGATACCCCCAAGTAAACCCAATCACTAACCTTAAACTCAAGATCTCTTCTTCTCATACCGGAGATGGACTTTTGTCTACTTTGTGCTGCCTTCAACCGCTCCTTTATCAATCTCACCTTCTCCAAGGATTCCATAACCAAATCCAGACCTAGCAATGCCATTTTCCCCACATCAAACCACCCAACTGGAAATCCTCAATGCC
>JAPFFP010038381.1:0-15139 GCA_026153255.1 Solanum medicagineum | reverse complement strand
AGGTTGAGAAACAAGGATGTTGCTTCCGTCAAGGTTCTTTGGAGAAACCAACAAGTTGAGAGTGCTACATGGGAAGCGAAGGTGGACATGCAAAAGCGATATCCCTATCTCTTCCATTCTACTCAAGCCTAAGGTACTAATTCAAGTCCCCTATCTGATTTCAAATCTTATGTTTTAGCCCTTATGTCATTGCATGCATCTATGTTTACTGTGACAAGTTCATGGTGATTTTGACACTTATGTTGAGATTTTGAAATGATGTTTAAGTGCATTGTTCCATTCATGTGTTGGGATAAACTAATCTTAATTATTTCTCTTATATACATTTCTTAAACATTCGGGGACGAATATTCCCAAGGGGGAGATATTGAAATGCCCTAAAAAGTGCCTGAAAATTTGCCTCGGAAATGCCCATAATTGTAACTTCTATATATCTTAAAATCCGTGCGTGATATCAAACATCTGACTTCATATTCGTGATCGGGGGAAAATTGAGTTAGAGATGGCTCTAAACTCGATTTTAGAGAAAACGTATCAAAATTTCATTTTCCCAAAATTTCCTTATCCAGTGTCGATCCGCGCCCCTAGCGCGACGCGGCCAAGGCGCGGAGATGTGTATTTTGTTTCCAGTTCATTGTTTCGGTCCAAGACTTTGAGGCCTTAGGCCTAATCCTTCCCATGCATATAAACACCTATACTTAGTTATTTTTTAACCCCATATCATTCAGGACATTCCCCAAAACCCTCTCTAATACTTTGGCAAATATTTCACTCAAATTCAAGTGTCCCAAACTCATTCCGGATCTTAAGGAATTCATTCAAGCTTCAAGTTTTCATTCCAATTTTCATCAAGGGAATCTCCAAAGTTGAGATATGTGGGTTTCAACCATTGGGTCCTTTCACCCTTGGTGACCGACCTTCCTTTTTATACAAATTACATGGTTTCAAGTTGATTTAATTATGGGTATTCTTACTATGTATTTGATTATAAACTATGTTGGGTTTTACATGAAATGTGCATTGTTTAAGCATGTTTTGAGCTATGAAGCTATGTTCTATGATGAGATTTAATGAAGGGTTTTAATGTATCTTTCATGAGGGTGTTACCAAGTGTTCGTGGGTTGATTTACAATAAGTTTTCTCACATGATTACACTCTTGAATTGCATGATTTGGAACTAGCATTATACACCTGCCAAGTGTTCGATAAAATATCCGATTTAGGGTTCTTGAGTTATTGATGATCAATTGCATGACCTATGATTTAAATGACTTTATGATGATGAAAGTAAGGTATCTATGTGTTGATTTCATGAAAAGTATCTATAGTGTTGCAAGTTGACCACACCATGTTGAGGGGGTGTTATGCCTCAAACACCATGGATGGCAGGGTGTGACTACCATCAACCGATTGAGTGGTTGATAACTCAATCACCATGGGTGGTAGGATGTGACAACCATCAACCAATTGAGGGGTTGATACCTCAATCGCCTCTCCAAGGGTGTGGTAGGCCTTGGAATCCATAATGGTAGTCTCTTACTACACATGTAATATGTTCTATATAATCATGTTTACTTCAAGCATTATTCATGCATGTCATATTGTTATATGCTCATCCATTGTCTAATTATACATTTTGACTATATTGCTTATCTCTTGTGGCATTGCATCCTACATACATAGTATATTCAGACGCACTAACACATATTATATGCCTACATGATGTTATCATGTAGGAATCGGAAATACACTTGAACATCCTTCTCCTCCACGTGGCTAGTACTAACTCTTGAAGTAAGCTTGGTGAGTCCTCAACTCCGAGGACAATAGTTGTTGATCCTATGTTATGTAAAGACTCTTTTCTTTGTTTAGATGATTTTGACTATATGTGTGAGCTCGAAAAGTTGTCTTGGCCCCAGCCCAATCTAGGCTAGAGGTGTTGTTGGACAAGTCATGTACTTATGCTTTGAGCATTGACTCTTTTGATGACTTATACTATGAAAGACTTCCCTTAGTCCCTTTATCCTTATTTATATTCTCTTATTGTTGTTTTATTGCTTCCGCAACCAAAGATGTGTAAATGATATGCGAAGAGGCTTGTTTGGGGGGTCCCCATTCGTCATGTCATGTCTAGGCCTTAGGCTTGGGTCATGACTCAAACATTAAACCCCACCTATTGTCATGATCCCAATCCAGGTAATGATGAATAGGAAAAGAAAATGGGCAACAGGATTCGATTGATGTGTTTTCATCTAATCGACCAAACTCGGTCAAGGAGAGGTTGACTGGGACAATAGGTAACGGTTAGTTTGGCATACTCTGGTAGCAGGCCAAGAGCCATAGTGAATTCACCTACGCCTTTTCCCAAGGGTTGGTAGAACTTAAGTTACCGTTCTATGTGCAATGTCCTTATTTTGGTTGTGTTATCTGGGGTTTTCGAGTTAGTGAATCATGGGGAACATAATTTCCCAAGTTGCTCTCCAATTTGATTGTCTCTTCGCATTAGTAGTCTAGTTATATTTTTCTTCAAATCATTGCAAACCTCCCCTCCTCCATTCTAAAGAATAGATTTATTTAATGCTTGAAATGATTGTTGGTGAATCAAGGTTGCAAAGCCCCGTATTCCCTTGGGATTCGACCCTAACCTATGGTTAGGTTTTATACTTGATAACGATCGCTTTATCCTCAACTTGAAAGGTATTGTTTAGTGTGATCTGAAATCATGGATGGGACTTAAGTTATTACCTTTTGCTTAAGTAAAGTGGAAGAGATATGGGTATCGCTTTATCATATCTGCTTCGGCTTCGCATGTGGCTCTTTGAACTTGTTGATTCCACCAAAGGACCTTAACGGAAGCTGCATCTTTGTTTCTCAACCTCTTCACTTGTCTATCCAAAATCTCCACCGAGACTTCCTCATTGGTTAAATTATCTTCCACAACACCCACAACTTCTACGGGCACTATAGCACTTGGGTCACCCACACACTTTCTCAACATGGGCACATGGAAAACTGGATGAAGCATGTTCATCTCTATAGGTAACTCCAACTCTTACGCAACCTTACCAACTCTCTGCAAAATTCTACAAGGACGCAATAACCTTGGGCTTAATTTACCTTGCTTACAAAATCAGACCACACCCTTCATAGGTGAGACCTTCAAGTAAACCCAATAACTAACATTAAACTCAAGATCTATCCTTCTCACATCGAAGTAAGACTTTTGCCCACTTTAAGTTGTCTTCAACCTTTCCTTTACAACCTTACCTTCTCCAAAGCTTCCATAACCAAATCTGGGCCTAACAGAGCCATCTCCCCCACATCAAACCACCAACCGGGGATCTACAACGCCTACCATAGAGAGCTTCAAAGGGAGCCATACCAATACTAGAGCGGTAGCTATTGTTTTAAGCAAACTCAATAGGTGGAAGATGTTTATCCAAACTACCCAAATACAAGCCCTAAGCATATCCTCAAGAGTTTGAATAGTCCTTTCGGCTTGGCCGTCCATTTGAGGATGAAAAGTCGTGCTAAGCTTAAGCTTGGTACCAAGACCTCTTTGGAAAGACCTCCAAAAATGAGAAGTGAATTGATCACCACGATCCAGAATAATGGATAAGGGCATCCCAATCTAACCAACTCATGAATATACAATTTGGCATAGTCTTTACTACTATAAGTTGTTTTAACCAGCAGAAAGTAAGCCAACTTCTCCATTCTATCAACAATGACCCAAATATAATCAAAGTGTTTCCTAGTCTTGGGCAACCTAACCACAAAATCCATGTTGAGATCTTCCCATTTCCTAGTAGGAATTTCAATGTCTTTGGCAAGGCCACTCAGCCTTTGATGTTCGACTTTCACTTGTTGACAATTTTGACACCCGGCTACAAACTTGGCATTATCTCTCTTCGTACCACCCTACCAATACACCTCTTTCAAATATCCATACATATTTGTGTAACCAGGGTGAATGGAATAGGTTAAATTATTAGCCTCTTTCAAAATCAACTTCCTCAAGTCATTGACATTAGGCACACACAATCTACCTTGGTACATAAGGGTACCATCTCCCCCTTGAGAGAAAACCTCCACTTTACCATTTTTCACCAAAGCCTTCAAATAAAGCAAGGTTGGATCAAGGTCTTGTTTTGATTTGACTTCCTCAATCAAAGATGATTTGGAAACATCAAAAACCACTACACCACCATCATCAACCTCATCAAACCTAACCCCTATCCTAGTCAACCGGTGAACTTCTCTAGCCGCCTCCTTGTCACCATCATAAATATGAGCTTGGCTACCCATAGACACTTTACTTAGAGCATCGGCCATAACATTAGCTTTGTCGGGAAGGTAATGCAGACTCATGTCATAATCCTTAAGGAGTTATAACCACCTTCTTTGCCTCAAGTTAGGATCTTTTTGTGTGAACACATATTGGAGACTCTTGTGGTCGGAAAAAACATCAACATGAACCCCATATAAATAATGACGCCAAATTTTCAAAGCAAACACCTCGGCCGCCAATTCAAGATCATAGGTGGGATAATTTTTCTCATCCACCTTAAGTTGCCTAGAGACATATTGTATAACCTTGCCATTTTGCATCAACACACATCCTAAACCAATCCTTGAAGAATCACAATAAACCACAAACCCTTCTATCCCTTCTAGTAAGGCCAAAATAGGAGCGGAGATAAGCTTGTCTTTCAAGGTTTGGAACTCTTTTCATATTCATTGGTTCAAACAAATTTTGCCTTATTTTGGGTCAAATTAGTCATAAGGGAAGAAATAGAAGAGAAACCATTCACAAACCTTCGGTAGTAACCCGTCAAACCCAAGAACTCCTAATATACATCGTAGTAAAGGGCTTAGGCTAATTATTTATCAGCTACGACTTCTTAGGATCCAACTTAATGCCATCACCTGACACCATATGCCCCAAAAATGCAACCTCTTTTAACCAAAATTCACACTTTTCATATTTAGCAAAAAACTTCTCTTCCCTCGAGATTTGTAGGACTACCCCAATTGATTCACATGCTCTTCCTCACTACGAGAATAGATCAAAATATCATCAATAAAGACCACTGCAAACATATCAAGGAAGGGTTTGAAGACCCTATTCATGATATCCATAAATATAGTCGATGCATTAGTCAACCCAAAGGACATTACCAGAAACTCAAAGTGCCCAAACCTAGTCTAAAAAGCCATCTTGGGAATATCACACTCCCTCACTTTCACTTGATGGTATCCAGACCGAATATCAATATTAGAAAAGTGACTAGCCCCTTGATGATGATCAAAAAGTACATCAACCCTTGGTAGGGGATACTTATTCTTTATGGTGGCTCTATTAAGTTGTTGGTAATCAATGCACATTCTAAGGAACCATCCTTCTTCTTCACGAACAACACTGGTGCACCCCAAGGTGAGTTGCTAGGTCTCATGAAACCCTTTTCCAACAAATCCCTCAATTACTCCTTCAATTCCTTCAATTACGGCGGGGACATACAGTAAGTGGGAATAGAAATGGGTTGAGTATCGGGAAGGAGGTCTATACCAAAGTCTTTCCCTTTTGGGAGGAACACCAGGAAGCTTATTGGGAAAGACATCAAGAAACTCATTGACCATCGGAACCGACTCAATAGGAAGGACTTTAGACTCCACATCCCTAACCCACACAAGATTATAAAGGCAACCCTTAGAAATCAACTTTTGGGCTTTAGGTCAAGAAATGAACCTACCCTTGACCACCACATTACAACTTTCTCACTCGAGAACGGGCTCATTAGGGAATTGGAGTTTCACCCTATGGGTCCAACAATCAATGGAAATATCCATATAACAATCCATCCTAAGAATAATATTAAAATCTACCATGTCAAGTTCAACAAAATCACAAGGAAAGACTTTATGCAAGATTATCACGAGACAATTTCTATAGACACTTTTAGCAATGATGGACTCACTAACGGGGGTAGACACATCATAAGGTTCGCACAACAATTTAGGACATACATGTAGCTTTTTGGTAAAAAAAAAAAAAGGAGTAACAAAAGAAAGAGTGGCACCCAGATCTATCGATGTATACACATCATAATCGAAAACCTTTAACATTCTGGTAATAACATCGGGCACCTCATCAACTCCTAGATTTCTTTGGAGAGCGTTTTTTCCTTGGAGCACCCCCTTGTTGGCCACCCTTTGACCTGCATTAGTGGATCGGCCTTGAGGACGACTATCTCTACCTTTGTTTTGAGCATGAGGACAATCAATAACCTTGTGACCCACTTAACCACAACCAAAGCAAGCATTAGAATTTTTTGAACATGGACCACTATGGTTTCTCCCACACTTTTTGCACTTAGGGTAGGTCATCCCACCTTTGCCACCTTGGAACCTTGGGTTATCGTTAGCAAATCTCTTAATAACCTAATTCTTTGATGTCAAGCTTGTCATAACCCAAGCCTAGGGCCTAGATGTGACATGGTGAATAGGGAACCTGAAGGGCCCTAAACAAGGCTCTTAGCATATCAATCACACATCCATAGTCGCGGAAGCAAAATAAACATCAACAAGAGTCAAGTATAAAAAGGGAAGCGAGACTAAGGGAAGTCTTTGATAATCATAAAAGAATAAGAAGAGTCGAGCTCATAGAATAGACAAACATAGTATCCAATAATACCTCTACTTTAGAATGGAGTAGGGGCCAAGACACTTCCCGGGCTCACCCTCATCATAGTAAGTACTCAACATAAAGAAGAAGTCTCAACATAACATGAATAATATAGATATTATCCTCAGAGTTGAGGATTCAGCAAAAGCTTTCTTCAAGAACTGAACTAGCCACATGGAGAAGGATGATCAAAAGGAGCTCCGATTCCTACATGGTGATATAATATAAGCATAGAGTATGCGCTAGTATATTTGAATGTACTAAGTATGTGGGGTACAATGCAACAAAGAGATAAACTATAATATTCTAAATGCATACATATAGGCAATGGATATAATCTCTATATGACATGTATGATCGATGCTTGCATTAAATTATGCATGTAAACCATTTAACTTGCCTAATATATCTTACGTATGTGTGAGGAGACCTTAACTGAAATAGACCAAGAATCTACAACTTGTAATCGAAGGCATGACAGCCCTTCGGTACAGGTGACCAGGCAGGGCACCTCCCGGCGAAGTGTGGCCTACTTGCCAAGGCGAACCAAACATTATAACACGAACTAGATGGATCCACTATAGCAAGGGTAAAGTATATAATCCTATGGTGGCACATAGTTGAAAGACTAAATACTTTTTGTAAGGACCCCTTGAGTCGATCCCCCATCTTAAGCCTTAATCGGTGCTAAGTCTAATCCCATAGAATACTTCAAATAATCATAACTTTAATAATAACATGAAAAACTTGTAAGAGATATTATAACATGACATGAGTAGCTCTTTATCATGCTTAACCTCTACTTGTGAGCCCAACTTGAATGTGAGAGTAAATAGTAATTGTGCATGACCCCTTGCCTTGACATGAATGGCTCACAAGAGGTAAAAATCTTGAAATCGGGCTCAACTTGTCACTTGTAAGATCATAGATACTTTCATGAATTAAATACATGCTTGAAAGTCCTTAATCATCACGAAGTCACTTGACTTGTAAATCATGTAATAGCTTATCAACAACTTGAGAATTCTTGTAATTGCATCAAACACATGTGGGTTCATGATACTTGTTTAAAATCATGCAACACAAGAGTATAAAAAGAGAGTAAAATCAATTAAAAATAAATAAACCAATATTGTAATAAAACTCTCATTTTAGGTATCTTGAAATTCAATACAAAATTCACAACAGTTTATGGTTTTTATAATTCACACCATGCATAACTTCAATAGATATAAATCAACTTATAGTATTAGATTAAAATGGACTTCATGCATAATAAAATCAATACTTGATAAACTCAACATAATTGATGTTCATAATTCATACTAAGAGATACACAAGAGTAATACAACTTGAAATCATGCAATTTTCATAAAAAGAGAAGGTTGGGCTCCATGGGTGAAAGGACCCATGGACGAAGACCTACATACCTTAAACCTTGAAATTGAAGGAATAATGAAGGAAGACCTGAGACTTGATTAGGTTCTTGAAATCCAATGATTGTTCTTGAAAATCTTGAGATTGAATAGGGGATTTAATAATAAGTTGAAAGGGTTTTGAGAGGGTTTTGAGTGGTTTTTGAGAGTGTTTCTTGAGAGTTTAAAAGTGAAAAAATTACTAAGTATAGAGGCATTCACGTTTAAATAGACGCGGACAAAATGTGGAGAACAAAATGCACTGTTGTGCGCCCCAGGCGCATCGGAACCTGGGCGCACAGGCTCTCTAGAAGTTGTTAATTAGCAAAAATTATTTTTTGCTGCGGGTCTTCTAAAATGTGGATTATACCTATTTCCCACTGAATTTTGCCTCCTAATCGAGAATATGAAGTTGAATTTTCGAAATCACACATGGATTTTTATATATAGAAAATTATGATTATAGGACTTTCCAAAGCACATCTGGGGCATTTCACTTACACTGGTCCGCATCCATTCTGTGACGCGGACCAAACGCGAAGGAAAAAGTTGTGCTAGTCTGCACCCAGGCTGCGTTGCGCTCGGTAAAGTGGTGGTCTACTTGCCAAGGTAAACCATACTCCTCCTTACATGACCTCGTCCCATTTCGAAAATGATTTACCATACTTCATCCTTGTGGGAGCCCGTCCCATTACGTGTGAAGTAACCCTCCTTATAGGACCCCGTCCCATTTCGGAAAAGATTTCATTAAGAAGTACACTAAATGAATTCACTAGTATAGCTAGGGTAAAGTATAATCCTATGTTGGCACATAGTTTAGGGAAAGGAGTATGGACCCTTGAAGGCAGTCCATGCTGATATTCAATCCATCGGTGCTAAATTTAATCCCAGGGAATATATTAAATAATCATACTTTCATAACTTGTAAGAAACATGAAAACATGACATAAAATAGCTCCTAAATATGAGGACCTCTAATGGTGATCCTAACTTGAAACATAAGAGTAATAATAATAATAATACATGAACCCTTGCAATAACATAGATGGCTCACAAGAGGTAAAAGTCTTGAGAAGAGGACTTAACTTGTTACTTGCATAATCATAGATAATTTTATAAATTAGGTACATGTTTGAAAGCCATTTAACAACATGAAGTCACTTGACTTGTAAATCATGTAAATAATTTTAGAATTCTTGGCCTGGCATTTCATAAAACACTTGGTGGGTATATATGAACACATATTCAAAATCATACAAATACAAGAATATGGATCATGAAATAATGAAATCAATGCATGTTTAAGCCATGTAAATCAGCCCACCAACATCATGATAAAACCCCATCATTGGTAACATGTAAATCATATCAAAACTTCACAATAACTCAAAGATTTCATAGCTTGAATCATGTATAGTCTCAATAGAGAAAGATCAATTCATAGTATAAACCTAAAATAGATATTCATGCATAATCAACAATATTTGATAAAACCCCAATATATTTCATTCACATATTTCATAATAAGAGATAACCATAAGTAATACAACTTGAAAACATGCAATTTTCATAAAAAGAAATATTGAGCTCCATCGGTGAAAGGACCCAATGGATGAAACCCACACACCTTGAATTTGGGTTTTCTAGATGTAAACTTGAAGGAGACTTAAAGCTTGGATTGCGTTCTTGAGATCCAATGTGAGCTTCAAATCCTTCTATTTGTGTAGGAATTTTTGATAAAGTGTTAGAGAAGCTTTTTAGAGGGTTTAGAGTGACATAGAGTTGAAAAATGGCTAAGTATGGGTGATTTCACGTGTAAAGGGGCATGGGGCTATGAGCCCAATGCCCTTAGGCCGAAATAGAAAAACAAGTGAAAAACTGCATTGGTCCTCATCATTGGTCTGACAGGGACCCATCAAGGAGGATTGTTCAACACTCATCCGCGCCCTTGGCGTGTCGCGACAGGGCGCGGATGGCCACTGTTTCTGAAAGAATTAGCGAAAATTATTTTTCGCTACGGGTCCTCTAAAATCTAGGCTATACCTATTTCCCACTAAATTTTTCCCCTGATAAAGACTATGAAGTCGGATTTTCAATATCACCCACAGATTTTGAGATATATAGAAATTATGATTATGGGCATTAAGAAGCACATTTTGGAGCGTTTCAATATCTCTCCCTTGGGAATATTCATCCCCGAATGTTGAAGAAACATGTATAAGAGATTCAACAATGAAGATTTTAGCCCAACATGAATGCAACAAATGCACTTAAACATCATTCTCAAAAATCTCAACATGAATGTCAAAAATCACCATAAACTTGTTACCATGTACATGGGTGCATGCAAAATGACATGAGGGTTGAAAATTAATACTTGAAATTATAAATAGGACTTAATTTGCTATCTTAATCTTGAACGAAATGAAAGAGGTATGGATATCATTTCTTCATGTTTGCTCCGGCTCCCCAAGTGACGTTTTCAACTTGTTGATTCCTCCACTTTACTGTCCTTCACCAAGGTCTTCAATTCTAGCAAGGTGGGGTCAAGATCTTGGTTCAACTTCATCTCCTCAATCAAATAAGATTTAGAACTATCAATAACCATGACACCACCATTTCCAACTTCATTAAACCTAACCTCTAATCTAGCCAACCGGTGAACATCTCTAGCCACCCTCTTGTCACCAAATCAATATGAGCCAAACTCCCCATGAGAACTCTACTTAAAGTATTGGCCTCAACATTAGCTTTACCGGGTGATACTGCACGCTCATTTCATAATACTCAAGAAGCTCTAGCCACCTTTTTTGTGGTGAACACATATTGCAGACTTTTATGGTCGGTAACCACACCAAAATGAACCCCTTACAACTAATGACGCCAAATTTTCAAGGTAAACACCATGGCAGCTAGTTCAAGATCATATATGGGATAATTCTTCTCATGCACTTTTATTTGTCTACAGGCATGTCACAACCGAAGTCTAGGTCCTAGACAAGACATTGCGAAAGGGGAATCCAAAGGGACCCCAAGCAAGCCTCTTAACATAGCAAAAGATAGCATATTAGCAACATGGCATGCATGAACTATGCTTGATGTAAAACATGTTTGAAAATAATAATACTTGCATAACTTGTTTAACATAATAAGGAGACATACTTAGATCATCCAAATACCTTGTACTAGAGGGCGAGAGATATAGCATGAGTTACAACCCCTTCTAGTAGGTAATGGTAGTGCATGGCATAATGAAAGCACATGAGATAATACATAGTCTTACATCGCATATGAGGGTGAGGCGTATCACATAGTTCATGACCCCTTTCATATGAGTACATTGCATAACGTCAAATCATACATGAGGGTAAGGAGTATAACATAGTTCATAACCCCTTCATGTAGTTATGAGTAACTAAATAGCACATGTGGGTGGAAGGTAGCATAGGTCATCACTCCTACATGTAAGTACCTTGCATAACCCCAAGTCATACAAGAGAGTAAGGAGTACAACATAGTTCACAACCCTTACATGTTGATATGAGTAAGTGAGCAGCATTGATTACTAGAGGGTAAATCTTATACCGTAGTTCATAACCCCTTCTAGTGGGCTCCACCTTATGGGAGCCCATCCCATTTCATATTAAGTAACTCTCTTTATAGGAACCCATCCCATTTTGGAAAGGTTTTACCATACTTCACCTTACGGGAGCTCATCCCACTTTATATGAAGTAACCCTTCTGACGAGAACCCATCCTATTTCAGAAAGGATTTCGTTAAGAAGTACATCAAATAGATCCACTAGTATAGAAAGGGTAAAGTATAACCCTATGTTGGCACATAGTTTTGGGAAAGGAATATGGACCCTTGAAGATAACCCATGCCGACATCCAATTCATCAGTGCTAAATCTAATCCCCCAGAATATATGAAATAATCATACTTTAATAACTTGTAAGAAACATGGAAACATCACATGAATAGCTCTTAAACATGAGGACCTCTTATGGTGAGCCTAACTTGAAACATGTGTCATGACCCGGACCTAGGGCCTAGGTGTGACACGGCGTATGGGAACCCGAGAGTCCCCAAACAAGACTCAAGATACCAAAACTCGCATCATTGGTTCGGAAGTGTAATCAACAATCAACACATAGTTCTAAGGGATAGGAAAGTAGGACTCAAGCTGTGTGGGCATCATGGGGAAAGGGTTAACATGATTTCGCATAACACATAGCACATAAATACTAAGGGCCAGGTGCGTAGGACTCACGCTATGGGGGAAATTTGGGACGTTGGATCTTTCCATCAATATAAGGTCAAGTCACATATCAATACTCAAAGATAACCAAATACATAACATGAACATAACAATAACTCAATGTATATATTGTCAAGTTTACAAGGTGTCCAACAATGCTTTACATAGATGGGTCGAGGGCCAAGGCATACCTTGGGCTCACCCTCAAGTAAAAAAAATGAAAGAGGTAGCATAGATAGATGGATGGTAGTTCATCCTTGAAAGACAGTATTCACCACTAAAAGCAAAACCAAAATCCAAGCTAAGCGTCAAACGATGGGTGATCAAGGTCCTCGGTCCCTACATGGTAAAATCATGTAGACAAGAGTATGCATTAGTATATTTGAATGTACTAAGTATGTGAGGTGCAATGCATGTAACTTACTAAAACCTGCATATCAACGTTAGATGACAAGGGAACATGATATAGAAAGAGTTGGATATCAAAAAATGTAATATAACAAGATGCTATGAAAGTCATGATACCTGAAATGCAAATGATGCACTTATATATATTAGGGATGTGACCTCAACCGGCATAAGTAAGACCAAGCAAGCTACTACTTGAAATCCCGATGAAATTCCCCCATCGATAAAGAGGTGAATCACTTGCCAAGGGTAGACCATACTTCACCTTATGGGACAACTCCCATTTTGCATAAAGTAACCTTTCTTACGGGACAACTCCCATTTCGAATAAGATTTTCACAAATATCACACCAAATTATATTAATTCTTCTACTTATGGGACAACTCCCATTTTGGAGGCATCTTTACTTATGGGACAACTCCCATTTCAGAAAGGAAACTTATGCTAGGTACATAGTTCATGGAAAGAGAGTGAACCCTCCATCCATCAGTGCTAAGTCAACATCCCACAAGAATACATATACGTGTATATATACATATACATACTTTCAAGAGACATTAATCAATTCCAAGAACATTTCAATGCATTCTTAGGCTTAAAGGCCAAAACGTAATTTCATAGTCAATGTACTCATGCATAGGAATAGCCCATTCATATACAAAATGGTGCAAGTACCTAAAATAATCAAAGAGACAAAATCAAAGACATATATGTGATCACAATATTTTCATAACCAACATTATATCAAAATCATACCATACAACAAAATTGGGCTTAACCCATAACATGATTTCTCAAAATAATCCATGTATATGAATGCATATGCCATGAACAATGAGGGAATGGAATGGGTAATTAAGACTCACCTAAAATCAACATTTATAATATGAAATTAAAGTGAAAACATAATTAATTCCATATTTAAATCCATAGTGTATCACCCATGCATAAATAATTCAGAAGAGGAACATGCATACTCATAATTTCATAAACCCAAAGTAAATCCTCATATTATGGCCTAAATCACATTAAAATCATCAAATAAACACTACCCATACACCAAGAATTTTAGGATTCATAATATTCAAGATCCCAAATTAAAGTAAGCAAATCCATGTAGGTTTTCTTGAAAATAATCTTGGGTCTCCTTGATTGGAAGGAATCAAGGATCAACGAACATACCTTAGACTTTAAGTTCCTTAAAATTGAGTTGACAATGAATGGAAGCTTGGAAGTGGGTCTTGGAATCTAAATTTGTTCTTGAGTTTCCTTGAAATTTGTATTGGGGTCTTGGTGGAGGCTCTTGAGAGAATTGAGAGTGCATTTGAGATGAGAGAAATGAAATTGATCCTTTGGAATAGGATTTAGGTCTTTTGGTGAGGTTAAGATGGCATTGGAAGTCTAGAAAGGTCATTAGAGTAATTAAAATTTATGAAAATGTCATCAGTGAATGAATGCAAAATTTGACAAAGTGTTCCCTCACTGGAGGTTTGACTATCCGTATGGTGCTCCACGGGTCGTGTTGAGTTCCGTCAAAAGTACTTAGAAAAATAAATGGGAGTTGCGAATACTTAGAAAAAATTCGCATCTCGTCACTTTGATGGACCACTTCACAGGTCATGTATGCTTAATGGTCCGTTTAGTGGTCCACTACACCATACGTAGACACAAAAATGTGGCCAGGCCACCCCATGAAACAGGCTCACGAGCCATCTGAGCCTCCACGGCCCGTCAAAGGTGCCTGTGGCACCACCCTTAGCAAAAACTCCCTCCCGTGCTACCTTGCCTCTCTTTCTGTCACGCCCTAAGTCCCGTTAGGGCGGACTGGCATCCGTTGCCGATGAGGCTCGGGCGAACCAACCTGTAACTGTGCGCTTACTATATGTATTATAAGGGGTTTCTACCTTTAGTGTGCCTTAAAGTAAATAAACAGTGATGATAAGCAAAAAAGGAAATGCATATGACTAGGCCGTTGGGGCCACAATGTTTTACGTACTAAACATGAACACACTTTGATATACATGGTCTACAAAGCCTCTAGATAAAAAAACCACATCTGATAAGGGTTAGGACAGGCCCCGCCTCAACTAACTACACAATATGAACATAAACCCTAAACATATACAAGCCCTGAAGCAACCTGGAGCTTGGTGATAGCAGCTGAGTATCCTGCACTTCTATTGGGGAGATCTACTCGCACCTGTACCTGCAGCATGAAATGCAGGTCCCCCGTAAGGGACATCCGCACGGGCTAATGTACTGAGTATGTAAGGCAGGATATACTGTACATATAGTAACAATTCAAATAAAACCATGCATCTGAGGAGGATCAGGGACCACCCTTAATTACACTGTGGGATCATGTACTT
>JAPFFP010038362.1:0-15140 GCA_026153255.1 Solanum medicagineum | reverse complement strand
TCGCCTATTTTTGAAGGGGACTAAACATGAACAAGAGGGATCCACTGATACAATGCGAGCCATGTGTTGAATCATCAAAGTGGGCTAGTCTATCAGTTCCTCGAGGTCAGTGGCATAGGCTAGACCCATGTTCCTGTAAGTTGCCTCATGCCGACGTTCCCCACGTGGAAGAACACCCTTATGAACTAATTCAAATAGCAACTTCAAGAATGGGGGCATCTCACTTTTCAGAATTTTGCATGGAGTGTTAGTGCCCTGCCCTTGAGTGAAGGTAGAGGTAAGCACAGTCCTCATCCTTATCCCAGACATACTCCACCAAGCCAACAGACAAAATGTGCAAAAACTTGCCCAAACGCACCTTGTCAAAAACCAGTTCCACCCCACGATCTTTCGGAGTGACCACATTGCCTTCTAAAACTGATAGATTGGTGTAGAATTCAACAACCTCCTCCTTGTGCACCAGAAGGTCTGTATCTAGAAACAGATGCAACCAATTTTATGCGTTGAGTTTGGTGCACAACTTGTTGATGTTTAGAAACTGGCGAACCTCTTGGTGAATAGTCCAACCCTGCAAAACCGCCTTAGCAACAAGATACTTATCCCAATGGCTAAGAAGCAAGCCTCATGCTTGTTACGATGTGGGGCAGGATGAGCAGAGATCGGAGAACCAGGTGCAGGGGACCCCATTGAAGAAGAATCAAGATGAACAGGAGATGAGGGGGTCACAGGCACATTACCCTTGCAAAGACATTTTCGACTAGTACTTGCCGGAGCAAAGGTGGAAGCACGCTTCTTGCTTTGAGTTATGGGACCTCTAGGGCAACTCGAGGACGGACCAGAGAGAGGAACTCTAGTCGCAGGACTTTGAACAAGGCGACGACGAATGGACGCTAGAGGAATGTCATCATCAGAGTCAACCTCACCATGATTAGGTGGAGGGAGAGTGGCGAGAAGAATCGAAGACACAGACCTGGGAGGCGGTGGCATATTAGCAGAGGTGAAAAAAGAGGAGGAAGACTCATTGTTGGGGATGGGAAGATCAACCGACATTCGATAAGGTTTCAGCATACCAAGTGGTGAACACGGAGGGTAATGGGGAAGGTCGAGAGACGAAGAAGGGGTGAAGGCGAGTTATGTAGGAGGTGGCGAAGGAAGGGAGTGGTGATGGGTTTTCTTGGGAGGTGGCTCTGGGCAATTATGGGGATGACTAGCCGTATGCCGATGAGGGGGAAGAGGGAAGTTCCCCTTGAGACAAGTCCTGGGGTGGCGAAGGTGTCGTGGTACTTGAGTCAGTGTCGGAGTAAAAGACGAGGATGTCCATGGCGATTCGCTTTTCTTGAGTGGAATATTCATTCAAAAATAGTTTTCTTGGAAAGGAAGTGAGAAAGATTGGGGGGGAATGGATGTTTTTAAACGAGTTCTGGGGAACATGAAGTGGCAGAAACGAATAATTGACGCGATGCTTCTGACTTTGTACAGGGCAACAATTAAAATCCCCAGAAAGGTTATCATTATATACAAAGATGTTGGGGTTCCCACCAAAACAAAAGTCAACATATGGACTCGAGGAGGAACTACGTTCTACAGGGGAGACTCCAGACTATCTTTCGATTATAACATGCATAAATCGTGACTATCCTATGAATATGTGGTGAGAGAAGCGTACCTGTACCACTAATGAAAGCAACAACAAGGTGTAACTACAACCATATGCCGCCTGTAATAGACACTATGGCTAATATCATTAGTTCCTCGTGAAAGAGTCCTATAGATGCCTGTGGACAATGTACCTGCATAGAAAAACTATCAGTCCTTTAATACAGATTCTACACTCAATCTAAATGACATAAAGAGGAAAGGGATCAGGTTCTCCATATTAGGCCTAGGTGGAGACTATTTTTCTCAAAGTAATCCTAAGGCCTTGGTGAAAATGTCAGCAACCTGATCCTCTGTTTTGCACAACACCATCTCAATGAACCCCAACCCTTTTCAACATTGTCTCGTAAGAAGTGATGTCAGACATCGATGTGCTTGGTTCTCTTATGATGCACCAGGTTCTTCGCGATGTTTACTGCACCCGTACTATCTCACATGGTGGGAATGCAGGTAACACTTACACCAAAGTCCAGGAGCTACTTCTTTATCCACAAAAGTTGAGCATAACATGATGCAGCAGCCACGTACTCAGCTTCAGCAGTCGAAAGGGCGACTGAATTTTACTTATTTGTGGCCCAAGAAACAAGGCAAAGTCCTAGAAAATATGCCATTCATGATGTTCTTTTTCTATTAATCAGATATCCAGCATAGTCAGCATCGCCAAATCGAACAAGTTCGAATGAAGAGCCTATAGGGTACCAAAGAACCAGGTCCATGGTCCCTTTAAGATATCACAGGATCCGTTTTACAGCTTGAAGGTGTGACTCCATGGGTGCCGATTGGAACCTGGCTCACATACCCATACTGAATGCAATATCGGGTTTACTAGCTGTCAGGTACAAAAGTAACCTAATCATTCCTCTATACTTGGCGGTATCCACACTAATACCTCCCTCATCTCTGTCTAGTTTTGTAGTGGTCACAATGGAAGAGTCACTGATTTTAGCGTCAAGCATCCCAAACTTTTCAAGTAGCTCTTTGATGTATTTCTGTTGATGAATAGAGATGCCTGCCAGCATCTGATTGATTTGAAGGTCCCTAAAGAAGTTCAGTCCTCCCATCATGCTCATCTCAAATTCACTACCCATAAGTTTTGCAAGGTCTACAGCAAGAGCTTCATCTGATCATCCAAAGATAATATCATCAACGTAGACCTATACTATGAGCACATGATCCTTTTTATTCCTCAGAGACAGTGTATTATCGATCTTTTCCCTGGAGTAACCATGACTTAGAAGGAACCTGGACAGACTATCGTACCATGCGCGGGGATCCTGCTTCACCCTATACAAAGCCCTATCCAACTTGTATACATAATTGGGGTGCTCATGGCTTTTAAATCCTGGAGGCTACTTTACGTACACCTATTCCTGTAGGTGCCCATTTAGAAATGCACTCTTGACATCCATCTAATACATCTTGAATTCCATATGAGCTGCAAAGGCAATGAGCATTTTGATTGCTTCAATGCGTTCCATAAAAGTGAATGTCTCATCGTAGTCGATGCTCTCCTCCTGGTTATATCCTAAACGACCAATCTAGCTTTATTTCTAGTGATACTGGCTTATTCATCTAGCTTGTTCCTGAAGACCCATTTAGTGCTGATTATGGAGCGATGTTCTGGAGGGGGAACTAGGTGCCGCACCTTACTTCGTTCAAACTGGAGCAATTCTTCCTGCATAGCCGATATCCATTCTTTGTCCAGCAGTGCCTCCTTGACATTTTTAGGTTCCACAAGAGACACATACGCAGAGAAAGCACACATGTTTCTGAGCTTTGATCTGGTAGATATCCCTGAGTCCAGAGGGATCAATAGATTTTCAAGATAGTGAGAGCTTTTGTGCTTCTAGTTATGTCCAGGATCCTCAGGAGCAGGATTAATACTTGTAGTGTCTGAGGAACCAACTTTAGCGAGGTGCGATGTTCCAGATGTGCCATCTCCATTTTGAGGGATAGCCTCAGAAGGTGCCTCTCTCTCCATATTACCTTGAGTCGAGGGACCAAGTTTACTAGTCTGCTCCCTGTCATCCTCATCATCTAACTCTTTCCTGTTGTTAGTTGCTTCTGGCATTTGTACCTATTCTTGCAGAACTTTCTTGGCCACTGAACTGGCCTAATCAAATATAACATGTGCACTTTCTTCCATACATCTAGTTCTTTTATTTTACACTTTGAGGGCTTTGCTATGAGAGGAGTACCCAATGAAAATTCCCTCAATCACTTTTGGTGTCGAACTTTCCTAGAGCATCATTTCCATTGTTATGTACATAACATACACAACCAAAGAAGTGAAGATGGGCTAGGTTTGGTTTTCGGCCTTTTAGTAACTCATAGGGAGTTTTGTTCAGGGTAGGTCTAATCATGCATCTGTTGATGAGATAGCAGGCGGTGCTCACTGCCTCAGCCCAAAAGCTCTGTCGAAGATCACTGGCTATCAGCATAGTTCTAGCCATGTCTTCTAGAGTTCTACTCTTTCTTTCCACAACCCCGTTTTGCTGGGGAGTTTTAGGGGCTGAGAAGTTGTGAGTCACACCATTTTCAGCACAAAATATGCGGAAGCTGGAGTTCTCAAATTCTATACCATGGTCTTTTCTCAAGCTCATCAGATGAAAGTTTAGATTATTTTGAAATATTTTAGCATACACAACAAACATATCAAAAGTTTCATCCTTAGATTTTAGAAAGAAGGTCCATGTGAACCTTGAGTAATCATCTACAAATATAAAGACATACCTATTCCGACCTCTGCCTTGGACTCTCATAGGGCCGTTGAGATCCATGTGAACCAATTCCAGAGGTCTATTAGTGCTGACTAGTCCTACTAGTTGAAAGCTGCTCCTGACATATTTACTTTGAGCACAGGCTCTTCACACTTGATCTTCACTAATATTTCCCTCAGGCAGTCCCAGAACCAGCTCTTTTGAGATCAATTTGTTGATTGTAGAAAAGTTGGCATGTCCTAGCCTTTCGTGCCAAAGTGACAATACATCATTCATGGCATTCAAGCACTTCATCTCAGGTTGAATAGGTCCATTGATGTCCACCTTGTACACGTTTTTGTGCCTCTTCCCCCTGAGTATGAGCCTCTTAGAGACAGTATTAGTCACTTTGCATATTCTGAGGCCATGAAAAGTATATTGTTTCCTTATCTCACATTTGAGAGACATTCAGTAGATTATGTTTTGGTCCCTCCATATAGTACACATTGTCAATGCATTGGGATATAGATGGTCCCACCTTTCAGATATACCTTTAATTTCCCCTTGTTTTCCATTTCCAAAGCCTACATTCCATCCTTGGAAGTCACAGAGTGGAAGAAAGTTGCGTTTGTCTCTTGTCATATGTCTAGAGCATGCACTGTCTTAGTGCCATTACTTCTGTTTTCCTTTTAATGATTCCTCCACAATTAACAGAGGTGAGATTTGCGTACCATATCCACTTGGGTCCCTTTTAATTGTAAAAAGGGTGAACAGGCAGGAAGATACTTCTTAATCTTTTTAACTCTGGTGGTTCCAGAAGAGTATCAACTTTCATTATTAAACCAATTAAATCTACGTGGATATCTTCTAGCTGAACAGTACTGGTTAGTTCTAGGGGGATATTTTCTTCCTATCCTATTTCTATTGCTCCTACGAGGATACCTTTATCCTGTTCCCCTCCTTTGTCTACCCTTTCCATAATTCATGTTAATGTAGGAGATACTACTACAAAGAGCCTTTGAGTTTTTTTTCTACAGTTATCTCTAAGATGACCGGTCATCCCACACAAGGTGCAAAAGACTCCATTGTCTATTGCACGATCCTTGGGTTCCTTGATTTTGAATCTGATCCCATACTTGGTGGTAGACTGACCTTGCTGCATATCATTGAGCATTGCAGAGGACTTGGTCCACTTTATATTGTGCTCTAATTTAGCTTTGGTCTGGTCCAGTTCTTTTAGAAGGTGAAATGACCCCAAAAAGTGCCCGAAAATGTGCCTCGGTACGCCCAGAATTTTAAATTCTATATATCTCAAAATGTATTTGTTATTTCAAAAATATGACTTGATATTCGTGTGGAGGGGATCAAAATTAGGTGAAAAGGGTCTAACCCCGATGTAAGAGCGAAAGATTAGCAATTATAAAATTCCAATGGTGCAATTTTCGGAGGGGGGAGGCGACGCGACTCTGCCTATTTTGGGAACTGTTTTTTTTAGTTCGGTCCAAGACTTCTAAGTCTTGGGCCTAAGTGTTCCCAAACGTGTTTTTTCCCATACTTAGCCTTATTTCTCCTCATATCATCCTAAACATTTCCCAATACTCACTCAAATATTTAGCCATATTTTCACTCCCAAAATTCAAGTCCCAAACCCTCATCCCAAGCTAAGGTTCTTCTTCAAGGTTCTTCTTCAACCTTCAAGTCTCCATCTCCAATCTTCACTGAGTTCATCTCTACGCTAAGGCATGTGGGTTTCTTTCATGGTTTTTTTCACCCATGATACCCAAGCCTCCTTTTACTCAAATTGCTTGATTTCAAGTTGATTTACAAATGAGACTTTCTTATTATGAAATTCACTACACACTATGTTAAAGCTATGAGAAATTGTGACTGTTTTGCTATGTTTTGAGCTATAAATCTTTGATCTATTGTGAGATTTAAGGAGGGGTTTTGATGTATGTTTGCTTGAGAGTGTTTCAAGGTGTTGACGGATGGTTTTACAATGGATTTTCTTGCATGATTTCATCTCTATATTTCATGATTTTATATTAGCATTACACACCCTCTAATTGTTTGATAAAACGTCCGAAAGTGGTTTCTTGAGGAGCTGAAGGTCTAAAGCATGAGATATGATATGATTGACTATATGATGATGAAATGAGCTTATGTATATGATATACTCTATATAAAGTGTTGCATTAGACCATATCTGATCCGGGGGGATAAGAGCCCGGGTAACCGGGGGGGAGGGGGTTGTACTCATCAACCATGTGAGGGGTTTGTACTTTGCCACCGTTGTGATAAGGTATGATTATCATCAACTATGTGAGGGGTTTGTACCACACAACTACCAAGGGATTTGTACCTTGAATAGCTAGCTTAGTCTCTTCTACACATATGATATCTTATATAACCATGAGTTACTTAAGCATTGATCATATATGTCATATTGTTATATTATGCCTATTGCTTACTATTATGCATTTTGATTATGATGTCTATCTATCATTGCATTGCATCCTACATACTTAGTACATTCAAACGTACTAACGCATACTCTTGCCTACATGATATCACCATGTAGGAACCAGAGCCCAAGTTGATCATCCTCCTCTACGTGGCTAGTTCGGTGCTACTTGAGCTAGTTGGTGAGTCCTCCACTCCGGGGACCTTAGTCTACACTCTCTTGTTGTTTATTAAAACACTCTTCTTTATGTTCTATTTGATTATGAGGGTGAGCCCGCTTACTTTGTCTTGGCCCCCGCTCTTATCTATCTAGTAGAGGTGGTTGTTAGACATGTTATATATCTATGATATGAGTTTAACTCTTGTCTTTTGACTATGATATTGTGCAAGCTTTTCCCTTAGCCCATTGCCCCTATTCTTGCTCTTTAATGTTTTTATATGCTTCCGCGACCAATGATGTGTAATAACCAGTTAAGAGGCTTGTTTAGGGTTCCTTCGGGTTCCCCATTCCCCGTGTCACATCTAGACCCTAGGCTTGGGTCATGAAAGAAGGACTTCATTCTTATTAGACATGATACCTAGCTCATCCCCTAGTTTCTTGACCTTTTCCTCCAGGTTTGATTGGGTCTGACTCATAATGTTTTTCTCCTTTCTAAAGGACTTAAGGCTGCCAATCTCTACCTGTAGTTTTTGATTGACATTCTCAAGATCAACATTCTCAGTTCTCAACTGAGCATAGTCCTCTAGAAGAAGGTCCTTGGAGTCACAAACGGTCAGATAGGCTTCAATCAGGACCTGTGACAGGGACTCAAGCTTTTCTTTGAGTACAAATGAATATTAGCTTTAGCTTGTTCAAAACTTACCTTTGGTGTCTAATAATGCACTGTCCAATCATGAGAACCTGCTCCTTCCATTAGTGCCAGTTCTCCTGCTTGATGTCATCCTTATCAGCCTTGAGATCAGTTATTGCAGTCACTTGTTCCTTGTTACTTTCATCATCAGATTCATCCATAGCAAAAAGACCAAGGAAGTCATACTTTTTAGGTTCCTCAACAGCCATGAGAGATTGGTTTTCAGGTGTCTCACCATTAGATTCTTCACCAGAATTACTAGCCAGTGCCGCTAAGGCTCTTTGCACAAAGAGGTCCGCTTACTGATTTGTCATCCTCCTATCCTTATGAACATATGGTTCGATCCTGGTTTCCTTTGGTTTCTCTGGAATATTCTACTTGTACTTAAGTGGCCAGAGTGGATAGAACTTGATGAAGTGGTCAGGATTTCCACTCTTGTGACATAGTTGTTCCCTCAGATCCTTCTCAGTTGTTTATTAAGGGGTCCTTATTTGTCCACCAGTTCCTCTTCATAGTACCTGTTGGAGATCAGTTCAATGTTTTCTTCTCGAAGTCCTTTTTCTCAATAGCTTTTAGAACCAGGTTCTTGTCCTTCCTCTTATTGTTCAACTCCTTCTCTTGCCTCTTCTTCAGTTCAGAAGTAACCAGAGTTCCCATCAGCCGATCCATGGTCATGGTATCCAGATCCTTGGCTTCAATGATGGCTTCAACTTTGCTTTCCTAGGATTCAGGTAACGCACTCGCATTTTTCAGATGGCTTTCACGGTGGGAATGATTTCTGATACGCCCAAATTTACACTCCAAAAGGAATAGTAAAGCAATCGTTGATCAAATATAGAACTCAAACAGAGTTGAGGTCAATCCCATAGGGATTACGTGAGAATATATCTATTAGCACCATTTTCAGATGTAATATCTATTTTCGAAATAAAAGTGCATAAAGTAAATGGAGGCTGTTGATTTTTCAAACTAACTTACTAAAATAAAGTAATAAATGAGTGCAAGAACGACTATTTCAGAGCAATTTATGCAAAGTTAGGATTGTGTTCCCCATGAAATCTAATGCGATAGCTGAATGTAGTGATAAACTCCTTCATGATTACATATATAAGATCTAACAAGTTGTGTAACATCTAATTCACCTTTCGTTCCCTCTTAGATGCATATCCTTCATAACCTTTCAGCCTCAGAACGTATACGTACTAACCTTTGTTGTCAATATCAGATACTCTCACCTTTTGGTCTCAAGTACTTAGACTAGGTTTAAAAACTTGAATTTCCATCGTATAACTCTTTTCCTAATCAAAACATCCCTTTCGGGCATGTAATGAAAAAAGGCTTACCCTAATGCATCACTCATCAAGGAAGAAATTATAATGAAGATTACTATGATATATACGCTAATCAATCCCGAGATTTACCCCATATTCACCTATCTCATTGATTTATCATGGTTCCCACAACCCTAGTTGTGGGTTTAGCTAAGCATATTCAAGAAAGAAAACTTACAATGACACAAGGAATTCATAATAAATGACTTGCTACTGAACAATCAACGAATCCACAAATTACAATCTTGAATTAAATAAGCAAAATCCCAAAATCTTGTGAAATCTCAAGGAAAATAGTGTTTTTCAGTATTTTCCATCTCTAGATGTCCAAGACTCAGTAACAATGAAATAAAATAACAATTTATATAAAAAGAAAACCTAATCCAAATTAAAATAGGAAAAATTTCATTGGCAAGGAAACGAGCCACCACAAGGCCCGTGAGACGGTAGATGGACCGCCAAACGGTGCGTGTGGTTGTACTTCAACTTTAGTTGCTTCTCCACACGCCAGTAGACAGGCCGTGTGAGTTTAAATGGTCTGTGAAACGGACAATCTACTTGTCCTTAACATTTTATTGCTCAAGCTCTTCACATGCCTCCACGTCACGGACCGTGGTTGGCTACACGGCCCTTAACAAGCTCCGTCTGGCCTCATGCATTTTTCTTGCTTTTCGTTGGTGATAGACATTACCGTCACTTTGACGAGCCAACATACGACCCGTCTCACTTCCTACAGCCTGTGGCAGGGACGTGTCTGCTTACACTCTGCGCATTCTGCTCACTCTTTGACGGTAACTCCCCTTCACATCACTTTGACGGCCAAACTCACGATCCGTTTTACATCCCACGGCCCGTGGAGGGTGCCGTGGGACATGCCTTCAGCTCTTCGTGCCATCAGCCGCCAAGTGTGAGGCCACGATGGGCCTAACGATCTGTGTAACAGTACACGAGCCGTGTAGGCTTTCGTGTGACCACACTTGATACCATTTTTGCTCTTTTTCATCCTTTTTCTATAAGTTCGCCCATTTATCCCTACGTTAATCATTTTTCCTTAGAAAAAACAAAAACAAACATCAAAAAACAAGTTTGCTTGAGAACTCACAAAAATCCTTTGTTTCAAGCGTTATAAGAGTCGTATTTCTGTGACTCATCAACACCCTCAACTTAGAATGATTGCTTGTCCTCAAACAATAACGACTCAACCAAATAACATATAAACACAAGTGCTCACTTAACTATGGATCGCCCCACAATTTTCAACACATATGCCCCGTTAATAAGTTTAAGAATGTGCTCACATCCCAAACGGAGCCACAAAGATTAAGGCAAACATCATGCATGCATCATCAATCCACATATGATCAGGAATAAAGACACCCCAGTTGAGTTAGCAACCAATTTATGCAAAAGGTAGTTCCCTCACCACAGAGAAGTCTCACTCTCAACATAAGCATTAAAACAGAGACTGGAATGTAGTCACTAACTCTTAGAAATGACCTTCAGTGGACATATACATATCGATCATAAACTTGCCCTTATTTTCGCCACATTAACCCCTGCATGTTCTTTTTAGGATCAAATTAGGACTTTTTCGGCTTGTAGCGTAGGCTCGGGCTCAAGTGAGGTGTAATTAGGATTAAAGTGACTAAACGGCCTCTCCCAGACACTTTGACTCAGCCATTTTCTTTTTGGTCACCAACATTTCTTGCCCCTATTTTTCCAACTTTCAATCGTACAGGAAGTGATTTTCTTTCCCATTTACTCATTTTTATTTTTTTTTTCTTTTTCGCTCATTGATTTGCTCATGGTCACAACCCATTTCTTTTTCTCCTTTTATCACTTTATTCTTTTCTGCACTTATTTTTCTGTTCTCCATGCACTAGCCACCCTCACCTTTAGCCTTTGGCTTGGGTCAAGGTCCACAATATCCTTCTAAGGGACCAGGCACAATATAAGCCACCCTCACTTAGGCTTTTGACCTAAGCAGAGTTTTATAATGTCCTTGGAGAGATCAGGGCCAAAACAGAGATCCACAGATAGATTGGGGAAATGAATTTGGGTGCTTACAAAGAAGAGGTACATTTAGTCTCAACTTTTGGTTCAAGAAGGACAATTTCGTTTAGTTGGTAAATTTTTGGCTAAGTGACTAATCAACAACAACGGCCTAAGATCACATCTTAATCCAGCCATTCAATTGTTTCAGTGGGACTAACCAGGCAAATCCTATCTCATGAGTGCGTCGACTGAATTATGCAACTACGCTCACACACACATGACACGTCTTCTACACTAATTGACGCTAAATCGTATAGACATGCTTCATTCATTAGAATGCCAACTATACACACATAATACTTACCAGTAATCATGCAAGTTAGTCAGATGAGATGCAAACACATGTATCCTTAACATTGTTAACATGGGGCATCATAAAGATCAACACAAGGGCTACCCTAGACTTCTGTGAACACTTATATTTATACAAACATTATGACCTAAACATGCCAGTTCTACTAGATAACACACTTGAGAGAAAAGAAACATGGTAAGAAAAACTCTCAAGTGGCAGGATGCCCTACCCCCTCCAAAAAGACAGTGTAGTGTCCTCACTACACCATAACACAAGTGAATGAACAGACAAGGGATAACACACACCTTAGGCGTCAGTAGTTTTGGTGGGACTAGACCCTCCTAGGGGGTCTCTATCAGCATATGTAGCACCCGGTCCAAAGGTGCTACCAGAGGCTCCTACTCGTGCTGCTTCTTTGGCTAGCCGCTCTTGTTCTGCCTGTTCTGTTGCTGCTCGGTGCTGGGCCCTAGTAACCTTGCGCATCTGCTGCTCTTCTTTTTACTATGGGTCATAGGGAGGACTCTTCTGGTTTCCACGTCGCTCACTCTTGTCCTTTCTCCTGGGATGATCAGTGGGTGGCACGGGCACATCAGATTGGGCGGGTGGAATGCCTCATACCTCATCCAGAATCGGTGTTGGGGACATTGAATAAGCTCATCCACGATTCTGGAGGCGGGGCCAGTACAGGGGCCTGGTACTGTGCAGTCAGCTGAGCGATTTGGGCCTTCATATTACTTATCGTCTGAACCAGATTCATTATTTCATCCCTAGTCAAACTCCCAAACATGCTATGAAAGTATCCCTCCAGAGTGTTGACTTGGCCTTACAAGGTGGTGATTTTGATCAGAAGAACTTCTTGGCACTGGTCCACCACCCTCTGTGAATGAGACTGGCCCACATGCAGAATCTTCTCTACAACCTGGTTAACAATAGCGTGAGTCTGCTACTGTTCCGCCACCAATCTGGCCAAGAACTCATAGGGCATATATGCATACCCTTGCTGTACTAGAGGAGCTACACCATTACCCTCGAGCTGCTTAGAACCCGTACCTGATGGTGGGGTGGTGGTGTAGTCATCAAATGGCAAAGGATGTTGCGGAGGTGTGGAGGGAAATTTTGTCGGCCCCCTAGTGAACGTTTTCTGCTCCTCATGAAAGGGTTATGAACATCTTTAATCTGTCCAATGTTGGCTATGCCCTTGGGATCTATTTTCTTGTCCAAAAAGTGAGTAGTCGGAACACCAGCCTGTTTGCAAATGGCACAAACCAGGCACGGGAAGGGCATACCAGCTCTCTCAGATAAGGCTTGGTCCCGCATCTCGAAAGCAATAATTTGACCCACATTTACTCCGTATCTAGAGATCAGGCATGCTATCAGAGAGGAATGTAAAGGTTGGAGTAGATTGTCATTTTCTATGGGTTGCTGCCTTGCCAACACCACCGACCACCAAAATTTTGCTGCAAATGTCAACGACATTAGCTATAGGACACTTGGGGTCTGTAACCCAAGGTGCCTCCACCCTATGAATGGTTATTCACTCCACAATCTATCCCAATAATTCAGACCGAGATAATGAATTAGACATCCGCGCCGCATCCATAATCTGCATGTGTCTATCTATGAATTGGCCATCTAGAGGAGCTCGGTAATTTGGCCCAAATAAGAACAGTTGATGGTAGTTTCTGAGATATTCACTTGTGTACGACCCACTATCACATGTGACCGCGGCGACCTAGCAAGGGCAATCCGTTTCTTCACTGTCCTTAACTGAGTACCCTCTACAGAGTTCAGAAGACTAGTGGCATAATTGGAATAGAACTCTTCAACTATGGCGGGCCCATAGTACCCAGGTTGTTGCGCCATCCAACCGAACTTATATGAGTTAAAACTGTCTCTGATTTCCAGGATTCTGTCAAGTTGGTCAGTGAAGACCCGAACCTCCGGAATGACCGGCCGTTGTTTGAACCCCCCAGAACCTTTTGTAAGTCTGGTAGTGTAAATATCCTTAGCTCCTGGGACTGTCCACCGGCCCCTCAGAAATACAATAAGTGCCATGGCAGTTTCGGGGTCCGCTGTCCGGGAGACTGCAAAATGAATAACCTCGTCATCACTGTCCTGGAGTTCGACCTCATTTGTCCACTCTTCATTGTCGTGATCCTCAGCCTCCAGAGTTTGCCCCTGCTTGTCCTGGTCCGAAGTAGTCTCCTCCTGTTCTAGGGTGTCTGCCTCCTCCGCCACTCCCATAGAAGGAGCCCCTCCTCAAAATGGGGAGCTCTACGTCGACCTGCTACATGGGCCCGTGTTGTACAAGGGGAATGAGGGGAGACATTTCCCGTATACTGTACTTCGTACCCACTGGAGGATTAACTGCCTGAGTCACCCCCAGCTTGATAGCTAGATAAAATAGTTGGGGAGTCGTGAAGGCACGACACAGGTTCGTCCAGTTCACCATGTCTGACTGGCTTGCGGCATGGACTAATAGTACCTGCAAGTGCCACAAATGAATACACTTCGTTAGAAATTATTGCTCATGTAGGTTGATGCACTAATGGGTACTCAGACTTCCCCTGTGCCATAAAAGTGACAATAACCCTTAAGAGTGTTGTCACCTGGTCTACCATAGGGCTATCATACTTAAGAACATATATGAATTAAAATTAAAAAGCAACCTAAGTAATATAAAATGGGTCGTACAGTGTCAAAGTGACCCTACACGGCCCGTGTAGGGAGACACGGTCTGTGAAAGGGTCAGCCAGAGGGCACTTGGACATGTGGTTTTGGTAGACGGTGCGTGACGGGCCGTTACACGGTCCGTGAAACATGACACGGGTCCGTGTAAACGACCGTCTGACCCCCCTTTTGACCAATTTTTGACTTATCATACTCATACGTACAAATTCATGCAATTTCACCCACTCAATCATGATTCAATCAACATAATAGTTATACAAGTTAATTTCCCGAAAATCATTTAAAATATCACCCAAAATCGTCAATTCATAGTTAAGACCTTAAGAACTCAACAATGGTTGTGTTTACCACCACATTCACACCCAACATCATTAATATGCATTATGATGCATTAAACCAAGAAAGAAATGATTTATAGCGAAGATCTACACATGCAATTATCAAAATCTACACTAGAAACTAAAAAATTTAGTTCTTACTTGATAAATAGCAATGAAGAAGAAGACTTGCTTTGAAAAACTTGAGACCCACACTTAGATTAAGCTGCGAATCATGTGATTAACTCACGAATCATCACAAATAAGATAGTAACTTGTTGGGGTTTTAAGAGAGAAGGTGAGGACAGGGGAAAGTGAGCCGTGAGATTAGAGAGAGAAGGGGAAATCTTGAAGTGGGTTGTTGTGACCAAATAAGGGTATTTAAAATACCTTAGTCAACCTAGTTGACCATTTCTCTCTCCTCCACACAGACGGACTCATGTCCCGTTCCACATGGAACAGTCCGTTTGGACCGCCTGTCTCACCACACTTGGAAAGTATTGGCACTCACCTGACTTGACGCTGGGTAACGACATCTCCACGGGCGGTTTAACGGCCCATGAAAAATGTCATGATCCGTTTCCTCGTCCATCTATCGACACTTGGCGTGATTTTCTGGACGAAATCACCTAGCCATGTATGCATTTGTTCTTCATGACGGCTTATCACACGAAGCTTAATACCTTGCACGATCCGTGTGGACCAATTGTGTCGCTCCTCTTAGAGAATGATTTTGCGCGTGTGGCACGGGTACCCAGATGGCTTGTTGGATGTGTGAAGGG
>JAPFFP010038351.1:0-15141 GCA_026153255.1 Solanum medicagineum | reverse complement strand
CTAATATCTCTCTCTTGATTTCACATGACAGGCATTCCTCAATAGTAGATGCACATTATCCTCAAAGCTAGTCAGTCGAATTAATATGTGTCTCGTATCTAGCACCCCAATTGTACACTCACTCTTGATTCCACATTGACTTGGGATCTGCTTTCTCAATTCAGCAATGTTTGGTTTTCCATACGAAAATTTTCCCATAATGCCATAGGTTTTCTTTTACAATCAATGAACGTATTTCCGACAATTTTCGTATTATGTTTTGTTCTCCATGAAGAATAATGACCGAATTGATTGGAACAGCCTGTATAGTAGGTTGAATCGGTTTTGGTTTCAATAGGATGGAATACGAAACTGGCAATTGTTCTGGTGGTTTTAGATAGACCTCCGGTGGGCTAGCCCCACCGGCGGCGGTTGTGGCCATAAGCACCGCCACTAGGTTTTATTGGTATTTAGGATTTATCGGTATTTAGGATTTTTGTGTAGAGAGAATTTTTAGTTCATGTTTCAAAGGATGATGTGTTCCCTTCTTTGTGACTTTTGAAATTCTCAAGACTATAAGATATGCATTTCTATGATCTTTTATATTGATAGACTTATTTGAGACTTCTCATTTGTTTAGTTTTAAGGTTTTACCCTGTTTGTCTTATCTGATCATTATTTTGTTCTTTGTCATATTACAATATTATGCCTTCCCGATTTTGCAGGTTAAATCTAGTGTAGTATATTGTATATCCATGTGTGCATGAAATTGTATGTTGTGAACACTGATAGCTCAGATTCTAGCAATGCTGTTGCGCCTAGGGCTAAACCACGAGGACGATCAAGAATTAAATAGTCCAACAATAGACTTACTTGGAATATAGGTTAAGCACCCCTCTTGTCTAAGTACACACTCCTTGCTTGCTTTCTTTCTTTCTTGGCTACAACTTAAATGACCACCTCTATTTATAGGTGGTGATGGAAGGATTAATGGAGGAAATTTACTACTCTATTTTAGAATGTTCCTCCAATTGCATGATTTTACTATTCTTTCTAGACTTTTGTTACACTCATTATAGAGATACTTCTCCGGCAAGTCATAGATATTAATTAAGTTGTTGAGGAATGCTTAACACATTCTAGAGTCTAAGCTTCTCATTGTCTATTCTTATTTCTATTCCTAGTAACTTTTTATTTTCGTAGTTTCTATTGGAATTCAATAGTTTAAGTGTTGCCATTATAATTTGGTTATGAGTGATCATATACTACTTGAGTATTTGTGTTGGGAATTCTAGTTCATTATATTGTACCTTCAAATTTAATGATGTGGCTAGTTTCAATGGTGTTGTTAATGCTATATATTTTATAAATTTTTTAAAAAAATTTTAACTTGTAGGCCGCGTTGACATGCTTCAGAAAAACCTGAGTCTCTTCCTCCTACTCCTCCCTTTTTCTTCTACCAACTCATTTTGTCTCCTACTCCTATTTCAGTAGGTACACTAATATTTGTTTTTTGGTACATTGTTGTCTATATGTGTCCTTGGAATGAAAATGGCAACAAATGTTTTAATTTTTAAATACAATTACCCAAAAATTGTTTGAGTGGTGTTGTATGGGCAAAAAAGGTCACTTAATCATCCAAAATCCAGAAGGATTAATAAATTATACAACCCTTTGGTACTAACTATGTACACAAAAATCTCATCTTACAAAGAAATTGGCTTTATCAAACTTTGTCCTAGTGCTACACATTTGACACATATCAAGTTGAAGGAGATCCTTCGCACTTACTGTAATAAGTTAGAAGGAATGGATGATCAACTTCTGATCGTTCCGTACAGCAAGTTTTGCAAGGAAATCTATTGCTTGGGTTCCTTTTCTGTAGCGGTGATTGATCTGGATTCCAACTCTTTTTTGTAGCGGTGAGTGTTCTGGATTCAAACCCTTTTCTTGTAGTTATTGATGTTGTTCCACAATCTGCTTAAGTGTCATGTAGAGAAAGTATCGCTCCTTTGTCATCATGTTCGTTGCAAGCATTGAGTCAAGTTCTAAGTATGTCATTGAAATAAAACCATTTCGCTCCAAACTCTGCACAGTAGCTTCATTTAGCCATGTTGCTGTAACGATCCCAAAAAGTGCCCAAAAACATGCCTCGAAATGCCCGGAATTTTAATTTTTATATATCTCCAAATTCATTTGTCATTTTGAAAATCTAACTTTGAATTTTTGTTCAGGAGGTCCAAATTAGGGGTACAAGGGTCTAACCCCAACTTAAGAGCAAAGATTTAGCAATTACGAAATTTCAAGAATGCAAATTCCAGTGGGGTTTTTGTGTCGCCTTCGCGACGCGCCCCTATGTTATTTTGGACACAGTTTTTCAGCTTTGGTTCAAGACTTTAAATCTTGGGCTTAAATGTTTCCATGCATGTTTTTACCTATACTTAGTCATATTTCACCCTTATATTACCCTAAATATTTCCCAATACTTACTCAAACACGTAGTCATATTTTCACTCCCCAAACTCAAGTCCCAAACCCTCATCCCAAGCTAAGGTTCTCCTTCAAGGTTCTTCTTCAAGCTTCAAGTTTTCATCTCTAATCTTCACCAATATTATCTATAAGCTAAGGTATGTGGGTTTCTTTCATAGGTTCCTTTCACACCCATGATACTCAAGCCTCCTTTTACTCAAATTGTATGATTTAAAGTTGATTTACAAATGGGTCTTGCATATTATGAAATTCATTGCACACTATGTTAGAGCTATGTAAAGTTGTGACTGTTTTGCTATGTTTTGAGCTATAAATCTTGGATCTATTGTAAAATTTGATGAGGCTTTTTGATTTATATGTCTTGAGGGTATTGCAAGGTGTTGATTGATGGTTTTGCAATGGATTTTCTTGCATGATTTCCTCTCTAAATTGCATGATTTTATATTACCATTTCACACCCTCTAAATGTTTGATAAAATATCCGGATGTGGTTTCTTGAGAAGTTGAAGTTCCAAAGCATGAGATATGATATGAATGACTCTATAATGGTGAAATAAGCTTCTGTATATGATATACTCTATATAAAGTGTTTCATTAGGCCATACCCGATCTGGGGGGACAAGAGCCCCGGTAACCATGTTGGGGGTTTATACTCATCAACCATGCGAGGGGTTTATACTTTGTCACCGTGTTGGTAAGATGTGATTACCATCAACCATGTGAGCGATTTATACCACACAACCACCAAGGGGTTTATACCTTGAATAGCTAGCTTGGTCTCTTTTACACATATGATATCCTATATGATCATGAGTTACTTAAGCATGTTTTACTTAAACATTGATCATACATGTCATATTGTATATTATGCTTATTGCTTAATGTTATGCATTTTGATTATGATGCCTATTTATTGTTGCATTGCATCCTACATACTTAGTACATTCAAACGTACTAACGCATACTCTATGCCTACATGATGTCACCATGTAGGATCCGATGCCCAAGTTGATCATCCTCCTCCATTTGGATAGTTCAATGCTATTCAAGCTAGTTGGTGAGTCCTCCACTTCGAGGACCTAGTCAATGTTTTTTCTATTATGTATTGAGACATTCATCTTTATTGTTTATTTTGACTATGAGGGTGAGCCCAGTTACTTTGTCTTGGCTGCCGCTCTTATCTATGTATTAGAGGTATTTGTAAGACATGTTAAATATCTATAATATGAGTTTAACTCTTGTATTTTGACCATGATATCGTGCAAGCTTTTCCCTTAGCCCCGATTTCCCCATTCTGTATGTTTGATGCTTGATTTATTGCTTCCACAACCAAGGATGTGTAATGATGCTTTATGAGGCTTGCTTGGGGTCCCTTTGGGTTCCACTTGCGCCGTGTCATGTCTAGGCCCTAGGCTTGGGTCGTGACAGTTGCTACTACTATATTGAACTGGAATAGATAAAACATGACTAAATCACCTTGACTATCTCTAACAATTCTGCATATACTAGCTTTGTCCATATTTATGTGAGAAACTCCCATCGGTGTTCAATTTCATTGGACCATAGGGAGCCTTTTTTCAACAAAATTATTTCTATCTCTCATGGTTCAAGCCTTTCCAACATGTTGCAAGGGTTTGTCCATTTTGCAATGGAATAGAGTGATTGGACAATTCTAAGTCAAAATGAAACGACCCCAAAAAGTGTGCGGAATCGTAATTTTCATATATCTCAAAATCCGTGCGCGATATAAAATAACTGACTTCATATTCTTGATCCGGGGACACAATTGATTGGGGACTGGGTCTATACCTGATTTTATAGCAAACGAATCACAATTTCAAATTTTCAAAATGCAATTTACAGTGAGATGTATGCGCCTCTAGCACTACACGGCTGGGGCGCGTCACAATGTTATTTTTTGCAGTTTTTTTGTTCAGTCCATGACTTTTGGGTCTTAGGTCTATATCTTGCTATGCATGAAAATATCTATACATAGCCATATTTCACCTTCAGATCACACAAGACATTCCCCAATACTCTCACAAACAATTAGACAAATATTTCACCCCTAATTTCAAGTCCCAAAACTCATCCGGATCTTAAGGATTTCACTCGATCTTCAAGTCTCCATTTCCAATCCTCATCAAGAATTCTTCAAAGCTAAGGTATATGGGTTTCAACCATTGGGTCCTTTCCCCCATGGTGCCCAAGATTCCTTTTTACCTAAATTATATGTTTCTAAATTGATTTTACTTATGGGTCTTCTATTATGAATTTGAATATGAACTATGTTGGGGTTTTGTAAAAGTGTGACGGTTTATGCATGTTTTTAGCTATGAATCCTAGATCTATCTTGAGATTTGATGAAGGGTTTTGATGTATATTGCAAGAGGGTGTTACCAAGTATTGGTCAGTATTTTTTAATTGAATTTACTTGCATGATTTCACTCTTGAATTGCATGGTTTTATACTAGCATTACACACCCTCCAAGTGTTTGATGAAATGTCTGATTAATGCATCTTGAGTTGTTGAAGGCCTAATGTTTGGCATATGAGTTAAGTGACTTTATGATGATGAAAGGGTGATATGTATATGTTGATTTCATGAGAAGTATTTATTGTGTTGTGAGTCGGCCATAGCCAATTGAGAGGTGATGCCTCAATCACCTAGATGGAGGTGGTAAGCCATCAACCAATTGAGGAGTTAGTACCTCAATCATCTCGGATGGGGGTGGTAAGCCATCAACGAATTAGGAGGTTGGTACCTCAATCATCTCGGATGAGGGTGGTAAGCCATCAACCAATTCAGGGGTTGGAACCTCAAACACCTAGGATGGATATGGTAAGCTATCAAGCAATTGAGGGTTTGGTACCTCAATCACCTTGGGTGGGGGTGGTAAGCCATCAACCAATTGAGGGGTTGGTACCTCAATCACTTCTAAGAGGTGGTCAACCTTAGATTTCAAGTACTAAGTTGCTTGGTTTATGATAATGGTCTATTTCTACACATGTAATATGTTCTATATATAAGCATGTTTACTTCAAGTATCATTTATGCATTCCATATTGTTATATGTTCATCTATTGTCTAATTATGCATTTTTGACTATGTTGCCTATCTATTGTTGCATTGCATCCTACATACTTAGTACGTTCAAATGTACTAACGCATACTCTATGCATACATGATGTTACCTTGTAGGAATCGGAGCCCTACTTGATCCTCCTCCTCATGGCTTGTGTGATATCTCTCCAAGCAAGTTGGTGAGTCCTCAACTTTGAGGACATACTTCTCTTGGTTTATACTATGTATAGACTCTCTTTTTTAATTATATGCTTTGACTATGAGGGTGAGCCCGGTTGCTTATCTTGGCCTCCCGCTAAGTTCTATGTTTAGAGGTGTTGTTGGACAAGTTATGTAACGATGCTATGAGCTTTTACTCTCTTTGACTCTATGATATTTTATGATATGAAGGATGTCCCTTAGCCCCATGTTCTCTTATTTCTACTCTTTTATTTTTACTTTATTGCTTCTGTGACCAAGGATGTGTAATGATATGTTAAGAGGATTAATTGGGGTCCCTTCGGGTTCCCTATTCACCGTGTCACGTCTAGGCCCTAGGCTTAGTTCATGAAAACTTGGTATCATAGCACTAGGTTGTTAATGGTCCTCGACATCCAACACGCTGCGTCGATTAGAGTCTTATTCATCATTGTGTTATGCACCACAACTATGAGTAAGAGGCTATGAGACATTTCAGTAAATGTTTCCCTACTTCTTACTACGTGTCGTGCTATAGAAGTTAAGGTAATGTTTTCCCCTTAATGATTGTTCTTTGTTAGGCTCGACCATGACTAACATAAGAGGAAGAAGAGCCCACGCACCAGAGGAACAACCAGCTCGTGGTGAGCTCCAGGATGCTCTCACTTTGCTAGCTCAAGTGGTGGCTAATCAAGTCAACCGAGGGGCTCAAGCCCCTCATGCTCTTACTCCGACATCTCAGGTAAGGGACTTTATGAGGAAGAACCCATCGTAGTTCCATGGGTGTAAGGTGAATGAGGATCCTCAAAAATTTATTGATGAGGTATACAGGGTGTTGTCCATTATGGATGTGAGGTCGGAAGCAAAGGCGGAGTTGGCAGCTTACCAACTCAAGGGGGTGGCTCAAATATGGTACACGTAATAGAAGGAGGAGAAGGGGAACAACAATGTGGTTCTATGGGAGGAGTATAAGGAAGCTTTCCTCAGCTGGTTCTTCCCCTTTGAGCTTAGGGAAGCCAAATTAGTGGAGTTCCTGAATTTGAAGCAAGGGTCTATGAGTGTGAGGGAGTATGCCCTCAAGTTCAACCAACTCTCAAAATATGCTCCACACTTGGTTGCCGACTCGTGGTCTAGAATGAATAAGTTTGTGATGGATGTTTCCGATTTGGTAAGTGAAGAATGTCATGCTGCTATGTTGATTAATGACATGGATTTTTTCTTCTTGATGACTTATGCTGAATAATTGGAGGGGGAGAAATTGAGGAAGAGGAAGGGTCATGAGGCCAAGATGGCCTGTTTTGATGGTATGTTCCAAAGTTACCAGGGTGGCCGATTTCACCAAGGCCAAGGGTCTTCTCATGCTCCTAGTGGGAGATTTTCCAATGACTACCCAAGGCCCCAAGAGGGTGGTGGTATGATCCCTAGACTCATGTGTCCAAAGTGTGGTAAAGGTCATGGTGGCCCATGCTTGAGGGATACAAATGCTTGCTTTGGTTGTGGGGAAGTAAGCGACAAAATGATTGATTGTCCATGAAATCGCAACAAGGGTAAGGATGTTCATCCTTAAGGCTGGGGTGCTAATGCAGTTCCTTTGGATAGAGGAGGCCAACAAGGTGGTGCCCCAAGACACAATCAATTTTATGCCTTACATGGGAGGCAAGGAGTTGATGAGGTGACCAATGTTGTCATAGGTATGTTAAAAGTCTTTGATTTTGATGTCTATGCATTGATAGACCCGGATCCCACTCTTTTTTTTGTTACCCCTCTTATTGCCAAAAAGTTTCATGTTGAGCCCGAATTGTTGTGTGAGTCTTATGAGGTATCTACTCCCATTGGTGCATGTTTTGTTGCTAGAAAGGTCTATAGAAATTGTCCCTTTTGCATCTTACATAAAATATTTCCTTGTGATATTGTTGAGTCGGATATGGTTGATGTTAATGTCATTCTTGTGATGGATTGGTTGCATGCATATTATGCCTCTATTGGTTGTAGAACCCGTAGGGTCAAATTCTGATCCCCAAATAAACCCATCTTTGAGTGGGAGAGTCATGATGTGGTGGTCAAGGGTAGGTTTATCTCTTGCATTAAAGTCCAAAAAGTTGATCTCTAAGGGGTGTCCTTATCATGTTGTGAGGGTTAGGGATGTGGAGTCCAAAGTCCTTCCGTAGAGTCGGTTCTGGTGGTAAACGAGATCCTTGATGTCTTTCTAAATGACCTTCCCTGTGTTCCTCCTAAAAGGAAAATAGACTTTGCTATAGACGTCCTCCCTGATCCTCAACCCATTTCTATTCCCCCTTACCATATGACCCCGGTTGAGTTAAAGGAGTTGAAGGAGCAATTGAGGGACTTGTTAGAGAAGAGTTTTATTAGGCCTAGCCAATCATCTTAGGGTGCACCGGTGTTGTTTGTGAAGAAGAAGGATGGGTCCCTTAGAATGCTATGACTAACGACAACTTAATAGGGTTACCATCAAGAATAAGTACCCTCTACCGAGGATTGATAATTTGTTTGGCCAACTTCAAGGGGCTAGTCATTTCTCTAAGATTGATCTTCGGTCCGGGTATCATTAAGTGAAGGTGAGGCAGTGTGTCATTCCCAAGACGGCCTTCCGGTCTAGGTATGAGCATTATAAATTTGTGGTTATGTCTTTTGGGTTGACCAATGCACTAGCTATCTTCATGGATCTTATGAATAAGGTCTTTAAACCCCACCTTGATTTGTTTATGGTGGTTTCATTGATGATATTTTGATCTACTCTCATAGTGAGGAGGAGCATGTGTCTCATTTGAGGGTAGTGCTTCCAAGATTGAGGGAAGAGACGTTGTATGCTAAATATGAGAAGTGTGAATTTTGGTTGAAAGAGATTGCCTTTCTAGGTCATGAGGTGTCAAGGGATAAGGAGGATCATAAAAAGACGGTTATGATTAGAAATTGGCCTTGACTATTGACCCCATCGGACATTAGGATGTTCTTGGGCTTAGAGGGTTGCTATCAGAGGTTTGTGAATGGGTTCTCTTCTATTGCTTCTCCCATGACTAAGTCGACTCAAAAGAATAAGTTTGTGTGGACTGATGAGTGTGAAAAAAGTTTCCAAACCTTGAAGGATAAGCTTGCCTCCACTCCTATCTTGTCTCTACTGGAAGGGTTGAAAGATTTTGTTGTGTATTCCGATGCCTCCCGGATTGGTTTGGGTTGTGTGTTAATGCAAAATGGTAAGGTGATAGCCTATGCTTCTTGGCAACTCAAAATGCATGAAAAGAATTATCTTACTCATGATCTTGAATTGGTCGTTGTGGTTTTTACTTTCCAAATTTGGCGTCATTATTTGTATGGAGTGCATGTTGATGTGTTTATCGATTATAAAGTCTCCAATATGTGTTCACTCAAAAAGATCTTAACTTGAGGCAAAGAAGTTGGTTATAACTTCTTAAGGATTATGATATGAGTGTGCATTATCATCTCGGTAAGGCTAATATTATGGTGGATGCTTTGAGTAGGGTGTCTATGGGTAGCCTAGCTCATGTTGATGGTGGGGGCAAACATCTAGCTAGGGAGGTCCATCGGTTGGCTAGATTGGGGGTTAGGTTGGAAGAGGTTAATAATGGTGGCATTGTGGTTGTTAATGGTTCAAAAGTTTTCTTGGTTGATGAGGTAAAAGCAAAGCAGGATCTTGATCCGTCTTTGTTAGACTTGAATGTCTTGGTGAGAGAGGGCAAGGTGGAGGTTTTCTCCCAAGGGGGAGATGGTGCCCTTAGGTACCAAGGTAGGTTATGTGTGCGTTGTGTTGATAACTTGAGAGAGAAGATCCTTGATGAGCCTCATAACTCTTCCTATTCTATTCAGCCCGGTTCTATAAAGATGTATAGGGATTTGAGGGATGTGTTATGGTAGGGAGGAATGAAGAAAGACATTGCCAAATTTGTATCTGGTTGTCATAGTTGCCAACAAGTCAAAGCTGAACAACAAAGGTCGAGTGGCCTAACCCAATACATAGAGATTCCTACTTGGGAGTGGGATGAAATTAACATGGACTTTGTGGTTGGGTTGCCTAAGACTAGAAAGGGTTTTGATTCTATTTGGGTAGTGGTTGATCGGATGACAAAGTCGGCTCATTTTCTACCAGTTAAGACTACTTATGGGGCCGAAGACTATACTAAATTGCACATTCATGCATTTGTGAGATTGCACGGCGTACGCTTGTCTATCATATTGAATCGTGGTGCTCAATTCACTTCACACTTTTGGAGGTCCTTCCAAAGAGGTCTTGGAACCAAGGTAAAGCTTAGTATGGCCTTTCACTCTGAAACGGATGGCCAAGCCGAAAGAACTATCCAAACTCTTGACGATATGCTTAGATCTTGTATTTTGGAGTTTAAGGGTAGTTGGGATGACCATCTTCCATTGATTGAGTTTGCTTATAACAATAGCTATCACTCTAGCATTGTTATGACTCCTTTTGAGGCCCTCTATAGTAGATGTTGTAGATCACTGGTTGGGTGGCTTAAGGTGGGATAAATGGATTTTCTGGGACCATATCTGATTATGGAGGATATGGAGAAGGTAAGGTTGATTAGAGAAAGGTTGAAAATAGCCCAAAGTCGTCAAAAGTCCTATGCCGATGTGGGGAGAAGGGAACTTGAATTTAAAGTTGGAGATTGAGTCTATTTGAAGGTGTTACTCGTGAAGGGTGTTGTTCATTTTGGTAAAAAGGGTAAAATATGTCCAAGATTTGTGGGTCCTTATAGGGTGATGAGGAGGTTTGGTAAGGTGGCCTATGAGTTGGAGTTGCCTAGTGAAATGGATTTGGTAAATTCGATTTTTCATATGTCTATGTTGAGGAAATGTGAGGGTGATCTGAATACTATTGTCACATTGGATGTTGTGGGTGCTGTTGGAGTCAACTTGACTTATGAAGAAGTTCCAGTAGAGATCTTGGATAGACAAGTGAAGAGGTTGAGGAACAAGGATGTTGCTTCCGTTAAGATCCTTTAGAGGAATCAACAAGTCGAAAGTGCTACATGGGAGGGCGAAGCGAACATGCAAAAATGATATCCTTATCTCTTCCCTTCTACTCAAGCCTAAGGTTTTATAGGTTCCCTATGTAATTTCATGTCCTATGTTTCAGCCCCTATGCCATTTGCATGCATTCATGTTTATATTGACAAAGTTCATGGTGATTTTTACACTTATGTTGAGATTTTGAAAATGGTGTTTTAAGTGTGATGATGCATTCTTGCAGGAGCTGATTTCTTCATGATTACTCTTCTTATTTACGTTTCTTTGACATTCAGGGATGAATGTTCCCAAGGGGAAGATATTGAAATGATTCCAAAAAGTGCTCAAAAAAATGCCTCGAAAGTGCTCGGAATTGTAATTTTCATATATCTCAAAATTCATGCGTCATGTCGAAGACTCGACTTCATATTCTTGTTCAGGTGGAAAAATTGAGTGGTTAATGAGTCTAATCCCAATTTTAGAGAAAACGAATTACAATTACAGATTTCTGAAATTCAATTATAAGTGAGCTGTGCACATGCCTAGCGCGTCACTGATGGGGCGCGCCACAGTGTTATTTTGTGCAGTTTTTTTTGTTCGGTCTAAGACTTTTGGGTCTTGGGCCTAAGTCTTCCTATGCATGAAATACCTATACATAGCCATATTTCACCTTCATATCATACAAGACATTCCGCAACACTCTCTCAAACACTTAGATAAATATTTCACCACAAATTTCAAGTCCCAAAACTCATCAGTATGTTAAGGATTTCACTCAAGCTTTAAGTCTCAATTTCCAATCCTCATCAAGAATTCTCCAAAGCTAAGGTCTTTGGGTTTCAACCATTGGGTCTTTTCACCATGGTGCTAAATTACATGTTTCTAAATTGATTTTACTTATGGGTCTTCTATTATGAACTTGACTATGAACTATGTTGGGGTTTTCTAAAAGTGTGACTATTTATGCATGTTTTGAGCTTTGAATCTTAGATCTATCTCGAGATTTGATGAAGGATTTTGATATATAATGCAAGAGGGTGTTACCAAGTGTTGGTGGGTGGTTTTACATTGAATTTACTTGCATGATTTCGCTCTTGAATTGCATGGTTTTACAATAGCATTACACACCCGCCAAGTATTTGATGAAATGTCCGGTTAATGTATCTCGTGTTGTTGAAGGTCTAATGCTTGACATATGAGTTAAGAGACATTATGATGATGAAAGGGTGATATGTATGTGTTGATTTCAGGAGAAGTATCTATTATGTTGTGAGTTGACCATCACCAATTGAGGGGTGATGCCTCAATCACCTAGATGGGGCTGGTAAGCCATCAACCAATTGAGGGGTTGGTACCTCAATCACTTCTAAAGGGTGGTTTACCTTAGATTCCAAGTACAAAGTTGCTTGGTATATGATGATGGTCTATTTATACACATGTAATATGTTCCATATATAAACATGTTTACTTAAAGTATCATTCATGCATGTGATATTGTTATATGTTCATCTATTGCCTAATTATGCATTTTGACTATGTTGCCTATCTACTGTTGCATTACATCCTACATACTTAGTACATTCAAATGTACTAACACATACTCTATGTCTACATGATGTTACCGTGTAGGAACTGGAGCCCCACTTGATCCTCCTCCTCCTCCACATGGCTAGTGTGATATCTCTCAAAGTAAGTTGGTGAATCATCAACTTCGAGGACATAATTCTCTTGATTTAGGCTATATATAGACTCTGTTTTCTTTATTGTATGCTTTGATTATGAGGGTGAGCCCAGTTGCTTGTCTTGGCCCCGCTAATTGCTATGTTTAGAGGTGTTGTAGGACAAGTTATGTAATGATGCTATGAGCCTTGACTCATTTTGACTCTATGATATTTTATGATATGAAGGATGTCCCTTAGCCCCATGTTCCCTTATTTCTACTCTTTTATTGTTACTTTATTTCCTCTGCAACCAAGGATGTGTAATGATATGTTAAGAGGCTTGATTGGGGTCCCTTCGGGTTCTCCATTCGCCGTGTCACGTCTAGGCCCTAGGCTTGGGTCATGACACAAAATAACCCTGATATTCTAAATATACTAATTGGTGTCATTTATTAACTCAACCCTTTTTGATCAGCCTAAACCCATCTAAAGATGAAACTGATACATAAGAAACATTAGAAAGAGTTGGGCAGGTGGGACTAGCCATTGTTTAGCCCATTTAAGATTTGATTTGTTTCAACGCAAGTAATATTTGGGCTGATTAATAACATACTCATTTATTAACTCAACATGTTTTATTTTGACCCCTCCAAATTCAACCAACACACTCATTTGACACCCCTAAATACACCTTTTTAAATTTAAATCCATGTTTAAGGATAAAAAAAGAATTGGATATTTATTGGCATTTTATATATGTAGCAAATGTTTTCTTTATACATGTAGGTATAATATATTAGAAAATTCGCAAGACGATATGACTATACAGATAAGTCTTAGAGGATCATTTGAGACTTCGTTAAATGGAAGAAATAATTGCAAAATAGGAGGAATGACATGATGTCTACAAAAGTCATGTCCATCAGCTAATCTGATTAAATGTTTTTGAATGATAATACGCGGAGTGTAAATATGGTGACAAAAATCAGTATGTATATAGTAGTATTAAATTTCCCATCATATAGAACTTGAAAGCTGTTTTGATGTAATCTTTCCTAACTATAGAGATTTTTCTCTGTACGGAGAGGCCAATCAAATAGTGGGTATGCATTAACATACCCTGTCTATATCTCCATTTATCAGAATCTGCCGCAATCATTCAAAGGAGCATATAATTTGGATAAGTGGCATCTTCCAAGTCTAAGGATCAGATACGACAAGTCCAACTTTTTGGTATGATTATTTATTTTCTTTAAATACCGAGTATTTGATGGTAGCTCTATTTTACGTGTTTTCAAAGTATGAAAGAAGTGTTCTTGCAATGAAATGTACAAAGATTTGATTTTTTTATACTTTAAAGTGAAGAAAGCTATTTAGCTTTTAAATCCACCTTTATGGGGGGGGGGGGGACTTCTATGTAACAGGTAAAAGTGATGTCATTTAGTTAGGAGGTTAAGGGTTCAGGTCATGGAAACAACCTCTTACACAAATACGAGGCAAGGCTGCGTTCTATCTTGAAGAGGTTCATAGTCCCTTGAATTTCTCAAAAAACTCTGTGAATTAATGTTAACTAATTGTAAATGTCATAAGAGGTTTCCAGCTCTGTGCATCAGTTCCCTTAAATATCTGACTCTACAAGTGTATTCTACTTTACAAAACTTTCCTGAAATACTCTGAAGCATGGAACTGGAGTTAGAGATTCTCATGCTAGACAGTGTGATGATGGAGCTTAATTTAATGCATATTTCATCTCCAGGTTTGTCTTATCATTGCAGCACGATATCTCTGCTTCAGATTCCTTGTTACTACTAGCATTTATCACCGAGCTTGGTGGGAATGGATCAAAGTGTATCGGTCAAATTGGCTGAATTTGTGTGTACCTGATAGCTTCTCAGGATTTGTTGTACATTACTCTGGCAGGTTAATATAGAGTAACAAATTTTATGACATAGGTGGGTAGGTTGAGGATACATAGGGGCGAGAAAAAACTCTCTCTAAGAAACTCAGCAATATAGCCCAGTAACTTTGGGAGAAGGGTGCTTCCTCACTAAGGGGGCCACAGTGATCAGGTCTGGGCAACTATTTTGGTTTATTCCAACTGATAACCTTGATATTAAGAATTGAATTGGCTATGTCAAATTTAGCACATAACTCCTTCCAATTGCTTGTACAGTTCGAGCGAGGAAATTGAGTTTTAAGGATCAAAGTCACCATCATGGTAACTTGAACAATGCTCATATATTTATACATCTTGATATACCCGAATTTGGCGTGACATCTATCTTTCCAAAATTCGCAACACAAAATTGACGGAAAGGCATGAAATAAGACTACCTGCATTTTGTTTCTAGCTTCTTTTATCCATCACTTCCTGGTCATAGCTCTAAAAGAGACATTGTGAGTATTGATGCCACAAGAATTTCCAAAGCACTGCCAGATTTGACAATCTCACTATACACAAACAAATGTCTAATACTTTCATCAATATATAGTCATTACAACAGTTGCATCTGCTAGCTCCTACCACCAATTCATTGTAATAGCTGATACTTTTCCTTCCTAATTACATACAACTCCCAAGATAAGCAAAAGTAAAGATGATAAGAGAGAAACCAATTATAGCTCTTGCCGGTGCCTTAAAAATGATCTGAAGTCTTTTGATGCGTTAGAAAGCCCAAGTGTTAGATTTATGCCTTGAATATATTTCCTTATCTGATTAGGATTCCTTTGTAGTATCTGATTAGGATTCCTTTA